>JAIZAY010000592.1:0-37648 GCA_029531755.1 Holothuria leucospilota | reverse complement strand
GATTGTCAATAAAAAACAGGAGGACCCTCTCTTACTTAAATCACTCAAAACATCGGGACTAAAAGTGCACCACAAGGTTCTCAAAAGTACAATTTTGTGGCGCACTTTGCATTACATCTATGTATGTTTTTGAACTGTTACGAAAGGAGTGCCTTATTGGGAGATGTAGCTCCACAGCTATTGTTGCAACCTTTATTTTCAAAAGCTATGAGACTACTGTGGGCCCTGAAGTCCTTCTCCCTTCAATAAAATGCCCACATCGATTATTTTTGAGTCATAGCTTACAGTATGTTCAAAAAAAACTGCAAACAAATTGTGATATTCATTGTCTTTTTCAATGTGTATCCCAATACATAATACAGATAATTAAATAGCTTACTCTCACAGGCTAACAATCCCCTCGTTTTTTTCTCTTATAATAGATACTGGTGTCTTCAACTTTGCATGGTGAAAACTTTGCTCTCCTAGTATATTCCTTGCCGAAGTGCAGCCAAACACCACACCAGGGATCTACAAAAGTGGTGATTACCTCCAAAAGGAGTTCAACGGACTTGCACAACACCTGTCAGTAGATGCTAAAAACCAGAATTTCGCTTGCCACTATCATGCATACACTCAGGGATGGTCTCAGCGGGAGCCACCCACCTTTTTTTTTTTTTCCCATTTATGGCTGAAGAAAATGATACACACTATATATCTTTTCTAGGTCATAAATATAATTTTGAGGCACCCAAAGCCCACTGGACACTGCATTCAAGAGAGCTTCTTTCCACATCTTCCTCGCTCGTCCCGGATCTGCAGCCATTAGATGTACCGTTGGAATGATCTAATTTTGAAAGCTTCCCCCTTTAGTGGCACACTTGGAAGGTAGTTGTCTCAACATTAATTCCTATTGGACAGCATGAGTGGATTTATTTTTAAGCTCATGCAAAACATTACCATGATCCGCTGTCCCATTCACACCCCCCCACCCCCATTAAACCGGTCCAGTCGCGAGTAAGGTGAATATCATGGGTGGAAAAAAGTTGGGAGTTTCCTCACACTGAATTTTGGAAACTAGAGGAAATTTTCCTTTTTTGTACATGAAAAAAGAGAAAAGGAATTGTGGAAAATTTTACTCCCCTTCTGGGGGAAATTAACATATTTTCCATCCCTGGGCTAATACAATGGTCTAATTGTGATTTCAATTTTTGTAGCCTGGGTTTTAGAGTTGACGCTGTAAGACATTTTGGAGATAGTCAAATCCCTTCAGTGGACCCATGGAGCCCTAACGCCTAAGAGCATGAGCCACTAAATGCCTCAGTCCTCATTTGGTGCCCTCGCAGACCTTGGGCCCCCATACCACTCCGCCCCACTTCAAAAAGTATGGGACACCACAAGGAAACAATCTTCCCTTGTACCGGGCAAGCTCTTCCCACTTTCTGGTTGAGCTAATGTGAAAATGACCCACTAGAGGCATTTAGCAGTTTACAGTAGGAATACATACTTGCATGAAAATTCTTGAAGGGTGTATTTAAATCTGACAATGTTTCCTTACAAATATGCACTGAAAGGTTGTATATACAGTATTTCAAAATTATTCAGCCCCAACTTTGTAGGCTGTAACATGTACACAGTACTACTTCACTCTAAGTTTGATTAATAACATCTTTTCTAAGTATGAAGTACTGTAATTGCAAGTTTTGCAACCCCTAACAACAATTCAAACTAGCGTTGCAAAGCCCAGAACTACTGTTAGTAACTACTGTACTTTATTCTCTGTAAAGTAGAAATATTTATTAATGTAAGGGACAGATACAAACCCTTGGATCTTCAACATCCACTTGTTCCTGGTAATTAGAACTGTACTCACCATGTATTATACAGTACAATAAATCTTAAAAAGAGTCCTAAACGGATAGGGTCTGGCTCTTTTACACCTTAGAGGATCCAACAGATATAAATACTGAGTTAAAAGATAGGAAGTTGACCAACTGTAAATAGGGAAGGCACTATCCTTTAACTACTGTGGAGCAAATCAAAATGACTACCATTGTTATGCTGTCCCACATGGTCACTCAGGACTGACATTGGCAGAAAGAAGGTTTGTATTGCTACCTCATGCATCTACTGTACAGTAACACACACTGCTACAATAAAGGAAAGCCGAGGACCTTCACCAGTTGAAAGCGGCAGTGTAGCACTTTTAATAAGGACACCCGATGACCACTTAGTTGAACGGCATGAAGAGGGTGGACTGTTAGGAAAGAAAAGGAAAACTGGATAAGATTTTGAGCAGCCCACAGTGTTGCAACGTTACAAAAGTACCTGCAGGCTTGGGTTGGGCATGCAAGCCTGCTCAATCAACAGCACTCTGCAGTCGCACTTTCAATGCATTTCTGGACTGTATTCCATGTAAAATCACCCAAAACTGATGAGAAAACATTGGGTGTTCCACCTCAACCATGAAGAGTAACAGTTAAAAAACGTGTCCAAAATTTTTCTCTGTTGTAGATGAGATACAAAAACTTTTGGTTATATTCTGAAATATCAATACCTACAGTACAGTGTCGGTTGCTACTGTACATGGTCAACCCACCACTGAAGTCTGGAATGGAGTTTTCAGTGGTTTTTCTGTGGGCCCAATAGGAACCCCACCCTATCCTTATACTGCAATTGGTTATTTTATTACCTCCTACGGGGTATGCATTGCTTCTTGTGAAAAAGGACATCCCTGCATACCCATAACCAGCACATGCTTGCAATTGAAATACGTATGTAGGATCTTGACCTCCTTAAAATGTACTGTAAGGTCCTGCCCACCTGAATAAAATGGAGTTATTCAGGAACATCTACTGAAAACTCACAAAAAAACTTGCACATTCTAAAAACAAGGACAGGTACAGTATGTACTGTATGGTAAAATTCACACAGCATACAATTTCAACTTTCTATCTCAAATGGCCCAATACAAAATGAGGTCCCTGAAAATTGCAAAAAACATCTTCATTCAGCAATGCATCAAAGCAAAATAAGGATGGAAGCCTTTGTTCAAGCTTAGGGGCGTGATTTCCAAAACAACTTTACGTATATTTACCTAGAACTTTCTGTGTGTTATGTCGACCATAAAGCAAACCTGGGAAGTCAACATTGAAGCACTGTTTAATGTGGAGATGGAATGATCCTGGGTGGATAAAAATAGGGAAAGTGGGAGGCTCCTTCCCAGGAAATTGGGGTATTTGGAAGGGAAGTTTTGGCAATTGGAGGGATACTGTATTTACCTTTTCTCATGAATATGAAAATACAAAAGGAACTCTGAAATATTTGACTCCATTCCTGGGAAATAAAATTTTTTTCAGCCCTGGGAATGATCCTCGGAATGTACTGTAAGTCTTCAAAAATGTTTGCATGTACCCTATTACACACGATAAGCTTAAGTTCAATAAGCTCCTAATGTACTTAAGGGTTTAGAACAAACAAAACATTCATCAAACAGTATTAAACCTACCTAAAACTAGTTTGAACTGTGAGGACACAATGTGCCTAACCTACTCTCACCAAAATATGAAACTTCACTGCACTTCTAGAGAAGCTGCAGGGGGTAGTACCTTTGTAACTGGGGGGGGAAATTAACAATTCCACTTAACAATTAAACTTGTAATAAAGACCAGGTAAGTGTACACTATGTCAGATGAGCCTATGTTTTGAAACAGCAGACAAAAAATTTTTGCACTTACCAGCAATATACCGTAGGCCAGATCTACTCCACAACAGAGATTCACTCAGTGAAACAAATTCATCAGTTAGTGGCTTGTTCACAAAACTATTGGCTTCAGTGGTTCCAAAAGTACTAGTAGTATACACACACATATCAATTAAGGTACCGTACTAACTCTTGAGAAATAAAAACTTACCATTTGTGAAGTAATTATCAAATCAATTCAGAAACAGTGTGATGCAATTGTACTTTTAACTTACCCTGTGACATGCATAATTTTTTTTAGTATACCAGTTTTAATGTAATAGGACGAAAGTACGACAATCTATTTTGTTTTTCTATGAAAATTCAACATTACCAGTAACCTGCTGAGTCTTTTTCATAGAAGTCACAAACAGCTGCTAAGCCAATACTGTACAACTCAAACTGGACGCTCTCTGCGTCTTGATATATTCCTTTTCTCTGAAAATAATTCAAGTATTCATGTACTGTAAGAAGTTTTGATCCGTTTCAGCACAGAAATTGTGGACACCATATTACAAATGGCATAGCTCACTGGCTGGTACCTCATACAATACCCTGAGAGTGTACTATCATTGGTCTCATTGTAACAGTTCACTCAGACTGGGTACCAACAACTTATGGCCCTAGCGTTAAATCTTCGGACCATACATCTCGACCTCACAAGGACATGCAGAGATGCCAAACATTTAACAATCCAGAAATCAGGGAGGTTTCACACAGAAAATATGGAAGGTTTTTAGAATTAACATGCAACTTAATTGGTAAAGAAAGTCCTTCTCTGAATCAGGGAGGTGTATGTCAATTTTGTTGGACAGGAAATCCATGAATTTTCAGGGAGCCTCCCTCAGAATAGGGGAGGGTTGGCATCTCTGGGAACATGCATGTCCTCAGATGCGGCGGAAACACATGTACACCAACTAACTGTAATAGTTAAGTTCCGTACCTGCACAAAGTGAGAGGAGTGCTACAGTACAGAGCTTTTAGCAGGGAGTCAAATTACCACGCTGCAAATGATCTTTTGGAAGTGAAGGATGCTGCACCCCGTTTGAATTTTACTTTTTTAATGCAGCACCCAGTTTAAATTTCACCAACCAATTTGAATCTCACTACCAAGTTTGAAATTTTATCAACACTCTAAACTGTAAATATGTACAGTATCAGACACAAAACATCATTCAATTGAATATTGTTTTGGAAAAAAAAAAACCAAAAAAATCATGCCAACTGGTACCACAGACCAGTCATTCAGTCTTGAGATATGGCCAACATCATTGAGAATGATTGCAATGTCCATTAACTCCCACCCAGTTTCACATTTTCCCTAGCTAGAAAGCCTGGTTAATCTGTGACCTGACTGACTTCAAAGTCGACAGTATCTTCTGCCCTGGCCATTTTAGCAAGATGAAGCCACACTAGAGGAATTTGAATCAGTGGAAAATAGCTGTGCTTTAAAACTTCACAACTGAAAGTCCATCTCCTTAACAAAACCTAGCCTACAGGCTACAGTTGTACAGATGATTTGTGTTTGTGAAAATGATGATATTAAATATATGACTTCCCAGAATGTGGTCCTTTTTTTGGCCTGAAATTTTAACCAAATAACAGTATGTTAATATGTTACACACTGTAAAGCGTCATGCAAAATAATTTTCAAGTTTATGGGAGGAGTTACAACAAGGTTCAAATGGATAAAAAATGGGTTATCATTATCTTCCCTCCTTGACCATGTTTGTTCCCCTTCCATTCAGTCATCAAAGTACATTTTAAGGTTGGAGAGCACAAAATTTTCCATACTGTATACTGTACTTGACACTGTGCATAGCCTTTATGAAATATGAAGTATAATATCACACTGGGCAGAAAATATTCCATGGAAGGTATTTTAAGTATTAAGCATACTGTACTCCCTCTATGGAGGATACGGATTCAAAAATGACGAAAATTGTGCATACATGTGGCAAATCTTCCATACAAACAAGGGGGCCACAGGGGGCCCTATGGCCGTCCACTTTCAAATGAGCATGGATAAACATCCCAAAAACAGCTTGGCATTTGCAAGCCAAATTTTTGTTTTCCTTCAGTATTCATGAAACTCCAACTACTGTATGCTTGGAATTTTTTTAGCAAAGTTCAGTGGGCATACACCATGATTTTCTAAAAACTTGAGGTGAAAGACAGCTGATCCATACAGGTAGACATGTCTGTAAGACCTACACTGTGCCTAGGGCCATTTTTCACCATACCTGATGTCGTCAAACATTTCATCAGTTTTAGAAAGTTGAAGAAAATGAAAAACTAAAGCCCCAAGTTCAAAACTTATTTTCCACACCAAGATTTTTACACATGGACAGCACAACTACAGTGGCCTAACAGGAGATGGGGAATATATTCTTTGTGCAGCTATTGGCTCGGAATAGCCTACAACCTTTTAGTAAAGGTCTTGGCTAGCCCTTGAACAGTGCATTTCTGTTACACTCCTCCAACATAGCCCTTGTGGCAGTGTGTACCAACTTTTTCAAATTCCCCAGACAAAATGTCGGGGACCTTTTTACTCTCTCAATCAACATTTCTCACAGAACCTTGTCCAGCACCTCCTCTTGGCACATTACCATCTGCAGATAATTACCCTTACCCGGAAAACTACAAAAGATGTGATTCAATGATTTGAAACCAAAAATCATGCTACTTACGTAACTCTGGCCATTGGCAAAAACATGTCTGCAATTACAGATATCATGTGGACGACTAGTTTCCTTAGCGTATACAATGTATGTCTACAAATACTTTCGGAAGTACATCAATTGAAACTTTACCACACATGTCTCAGTAACATACACATGCATACATACTGTACTGTACCACAGCCAAATACATGTACACATTTGAAGAGAAATTGATAGTCACCAGTGGTTTTCCTCTAGAAATTATACATACACTATTTGCATAATGAATGAGTTGTCTACACGATATCAGTCAAGTGAACATGTTTCACACTGGCCTACTGCCTAGCACGATTTTCAGCTTTCCAATCCAATCTTTTTAAAAAAAAGTTTGCCGGGTAACCGAGTATTAGGCTATCCGCAGATGTATCGTGAGTGAGTGTTTGATGGCCAAAGTTTGTCAGAAAAGTTATTTGAGTGAGTGAGAGAGGGGTCGAAATTCCCACTGATTTCCGCTGTTCCCGAGAACAGTGCTTTTTTAGTGCCGGAAACAGTAACTTTTCAAAAGCCACTGTTCCGTGGCAACAGTGTTTTCCACTACAAGCAAAGGCATATAAATATACGCACATGCTAATCTCTGATAAAGGTAATAACGCGGGAGTATAAAAATCCGGTTACATTTTGGCTTAAGTGTGAAATGCAATCTCGTTCACCGTTATCAATTAAAGTCAGTTACTTGGCACGTGGTTTATCCCTATGCTGCATGGTACAGTTAGCTGTGTAAACGCACCATACTGAAGTTTACTACCAAACACATAAAAACTTTTAGTAACAGTGTGTCATTTATTGCCCTACAAGCGAAGGTCATCTTTCATCACCCCCTTGTCTTGCGTGGTAGGTTTCAAATTGGCCTCATATTCATTGATATTCCCTGACTTTATTGTGTTTTTAGGGGTTTGTATTAATATTCCTCCAAGCTAGCAACTAAGCACCGAAACAGGAAATGACTAAAAAAGCAATTCTGACTGCTGATATCTCGCAACCAAAGTCAATGGGTCCTAAGTGTTTGCTTTTCTTCGGCAAGATTTCCCATTGACTTACTGGTGGAATGATACTTGAATCAAGGTATGGCGAAGATACGACTAGAACGATTTCACGTAAATTGCTTCGAGAAACAACAACAGTTGTGCCCACTCCATACTGTTGGAGACACACTCATTGCTTTGCTATAGGCAATAAACCGCCAATGCAAAGGATGAATCAAGCAAAAATATTCCTTTACCCGTGGAACTTGTACGCTCTCATTCAAATCCCACTGCCTTGCTTGCTGTGCCTTCTGCATCAATTTGAGTGTATTCATCCTACAGTAGGTTGTGAGACCCACTGCAATGTTAGAAACGTCCTCAAGACAATGCAAAATTATTGGCGTATAACTTTGTGGCTTAAAAAAAAAGAACCAAAAGAAAATCAGGAATCCCACAGGCTAAATCCCCGCTGCAAGACAAAAATTCACCCTCCCCACCGTTACGTTCAAATCGTGCAGTCATACCACTCGAATGCAGTGGAGCAGCAATGCAATTTGGCACCTTTGCAGTTGCACGCGTGCACGAACTGTACGTTGCCGCAGCTACTGGCGCTACCGGACAGTAAAATCTGATCGGAACAGTAATTTTGGAAAAAACGCTGTTCAGTGGAAACAGCAGCAAAAAATTAAATTTCGACCCCTGGAGAGGCCCCCACACATTACTGACAGGAAATGTAATAAGTTTGTACACACGCACAAGTTGGTCCCTCTACAGCAGGTAAAGCCTACGGAACAAGTAAATTAGGCTAATGGTAGGTTGGTTACTGTTAGTAATACAGATAATACCAATTGTAGTGATCTAAACTTATAGTTTTCCAGGGTTGCTACAGCAAGTTTGCATACCTTCAGCCATAGTGATACTGATTACTGTAGTCTTACAAATGCCTATTAGCCTTTTCACCAAATCACCATGTCAAACCAAAGTACAAGTAAAACCTCGTTTATCCGAACACATCGGGACGATAGGTTGTTCGGATAACGAAAAAAATTCGGATAAACGGGGTTCCAAGCTTTTTGCCTCAAGAAGGTTACACATAAGACAGGTTGTCAACACTTTTCCAAAATAATTCCGAAAAATCTAAAAATTTCAGACAAAATCCCAAAAAATATTTCGTTACTATTTTTTGTGACCAATGATATGGACAGATAGATTTTAAAGACCTCTAAAACAGAGAGGTTTTATTCCTAAAAATTCGAGCCTTCGTCTCGTCTGGAATGACCAATGCTTCTACACACTGAAGGAGTGTGTGGGCTGAGAAAAGCTGTAACGATCTGGAGAGGTATCTAGAGGATAAATTCTGCATAAATTTCCAGAAATGTTAGAGACACATGTGTAGGAGACCTTCAAACTGCAGTTCGCAATGTTTTTGTAAGGTTCTACTTTCGTTTTTTTAGGGCTATGAAGCTCACTACGTTACTAACTTTTCAAATTAGTGAAACTAGGACTTACGGTAGCCTAACGTACTTTTGTATAAGAGGTATTGAGCCTATACCAACTCATGGCTCCTAAACAAGATTTTAAAGGCCAATTAGTACGAATTTTCTTTCCAAATTTGACAAAGAGATAAACAAGATTGTTTTCTATGGTCCACCATATCGGGTGTTTTAGCCATCGTGACATCTTCCCATGTACTTTTAAGCCCGAGAAAAAAATTAGTGCAATCTCCTGCAAAAATTTATGTTGAATTTTGCTTGTTAAAGCACTGAAAATTGGTGTCTACTACCGTAATTGTATTGAATATTATTGTTGTGTTAAATCTGACGGCTAGTTCGGAACAACGGGGTTTCGGATAAAAGGGCGTTCGGATAAACGGGTTTTACTGTAGAACTCAAGGGCCTGCTTGGCTGGAGTGACGCTCAGCACTGAAATTGAAAACACAAAACAATAACTTGAATAAGCCTAGGCTATCTTGTCCATGAGATAAACTCATATTCTTAGACCTTATGCCAATTAAAAAGAGGGCGCTTCAAAACTGCAACCTGGGAAGGATTATTCCGAGTATGGGACCACAGAAGTGAATCGTCACCATGGAGAAGGCTTATGGTTACAATGCTGATTCAGAACTGTGTTGGAATATCCTTCCCAGGACTGCAGTATTCGCAGCTAATTGGCATAAGGGTCTATGGCTAGGCATATACTTTTATGGAAAAAGAATGCGACGATATTCAGGAAATTTCTGTTCTTTCTGCCTTTTTTACTCAGGCTCTAGGGGCACTAGGCCTAGTCTTACATCCTAACACCACCAACAGTAGCAATAATAGCAAGTCTGACATTTATTACAATGCAACTGTACGAAGTAGGCTAGTACAACCGGTACCTGTACAAGGTACGCGGGCATGTGAAACAGGAGAATAGCCAACTTCCCGCGAACAATTTAGTGACCAAACACTTATAAAATCGAAAATAATTCCTTCGAAGTACTAGCTTTTCAGTACTCTACAAAAACGGAATAATATACTACCTTAAAAGGTCTAGACAAAGTTGCAATTCCTCACATGTCGATTTTCTTCACATTTTTTTTTACTTTTTCTCTGGTGTAGGCCTATTCCGAATGCTTCCGTTTCGTTCAACATCCAACCGTTAATGATTACGTAATGCAGGCGCCCGCCGGATGTACTGCACTAAATATTTGCTAACGAACAAAAATGTTGTTGCACGGCGTGTAACGGGAGTTATGAGATCTTACGTCTTACAAATTCGTGTGATAAAATATGAAATATCCTGCCGATTACTCAGTTTGCATGATCGCTTCACGTAGAGCAATGAAAATATATTTGTACAGTCGCAGGAAGCTGTCTTTCAGCTGGAGGAGTTCAAACGTTGTTTCGGGGGGGGACCGCCGTTCTATCTGCGGGAGGAGGGGTGCCCCTTTCCTTTGGAAAATTTTTGAATATTTGAGGGTACTAGATACAACTTGGTGCAATATTTGGGAAGCTAGGAGAATAAAGGCAATTTTTTTACATTTTTTACAGAGGGAACAAATAAGTTGGTTTTCGTTCTTGATGTGAAGGGGCTGGGGGAGGAAAAGCATACTTCCGCCCCAACCACTGTTTCGGCCGGGGGGCCGGAGGAGAACCACTAGCCCTAGCCGTCTGGTGGTGGAATTGTACCCTTTCAACTCTGACTTGAAGATCAGTTGTTGATAATTGCCCACCAGGTTTCAACGGTAAACACCGCTATCTGCAGAAATTAATGGGTTGCCGAACTCAGTAAGGCTACGGCCTTCGCTTGCCTAACTCGTACGTCCTTGAGCCGAATTGCACTAGCCGCTCTACACTAGTACAGTCTGGTGACCTCTACAAGTTGGTGAGGCAGGGCATTAAGCCGATAACCACGCTTTTCGAAAAAATTTTCATGATATTTGTTAATGTTAATTATGAATAAATTTTGCCCTCAGTTGAGAATTAGTTTGAGTTTTAAAATTCACGCAATCTGTATAAGCAGCTTTAAGTTGTGGGTGGTGATATGTAAATAACATACAATATCAAAGAATATGTTGCATTATATTAAGTATGTTTTAAGAGCATCAAAAAAACATTTTCATTGTTTCAAATAATGTTTTGATATTGTTTAAAAACGTCATACTGCGTCATCAATAAACCAAAAACGAAATATTTCTCCATATAGCAGCCACACTAGTGTTGGAAAACTTGGCTAGTGAGTGTTGCAATGGCACTTAGGATGGAAATATTGTCCAACTAATGTAAAGTTCTTTTGAATATCAAATTCTAATTTGCTTTAAAACGTTTGTTCAAAATAGATATTATTTTTAAGCATTTTAAAGATGTTAATAAAACATTTTATTATTTGGTATGATGTTATTTTATATTCTAATGTGACATCTGTACAAATGTCTTGAAGAAATGTTCTATGAAATTTCCCGGATGAATTAAGAATGTTATCATGAAGACGCTTTTATGTCTGTCAGGAACTGTTTTATGAAAAAAAAAAAATGTTAACGTTCAGGGAACATTTTTAAAGACGGATGTTCAAAGCATTAATTATAAATGATATTGATGTACTTTAGCTCGGTAGTTTTTAATGAGAAATGCAGGTTTAGTTATATTACTCATCGCAGTGTAATACACTTTACAACAGAACATTTTAAAAACATCGGAGAAAACTATTTTGATTCTGATAAAGCATTATCCCATTGATATTAAATGGCGTTGTGTTAAGCATATAGTATATATAATACAGAGTTAGTACCTGTATAAAAATCCTATTAATTTTGGAACATTGAAAACTACCATATGTAAAAATAGATGGTGTTGTTCCTTTTTGTGCTAATTTATGCGTTTTCTTATGTTTCGACGTTGTATGATTTTTCGCACTATTACAGCAAATGTTATATAAAAAAATATTTCTAAAATTTCGGACAAAGCGTTAGATTCTAAGACGAAAACATTATCATGAAAATAGTAAAAGGTAATACGTTTAGCCTGTTGCCCTTAGTTATAGTTTGAATGCACGTATATGTAATCTGTATTTGGCAACCTTAACTTATGGCGATCGCTTGGTTTGCATCTTTATGGTGGTGATATGTGAATAACATTTTTTCAAATATCAAAGGAATTGTTGGATTAAATATGTTTTAAGAGAATCGGGTAAACATTTTTATTTTTTCAAATCATCTTTCAATATTGTTTTAAAGCGTCATTGCGTTATCAATAAGCGCCCGCCTAATATTTTTCATTTAGCAGCTTCACTTTGTTGGAAACGGGTTTCTGTGTTGAATATGAGAATATGGTCTAAACTTGAGGTTCTTTTGAATATCAATTTCTATTTTTAAAAAAATTGCTTACAAACGTTTGTTAAATATGAAAATTAAATGTTACTTCATAGCATTTTAAAGACTATTAGTAGGGCATTTTAATATTATGGTATAACATCTATATAATGTCTTAGAGATGTACTTCTTTGAAAAATCCACAATGAATTTAGACGTTATCACGAAGACGCTTTGCTCCTGCTGGAAACGTTTTATAAAAAGGCGTTTCGTAAACGTTCACAGAACTTATTTTGAAGTCGAATGTTTCAAGGCATTATGATGATATTGATGTAGTTCTTTACTCAATAGTTTCAATGAGAAATCCATGTTCAGTCATATTTGTCATCGCCAATAGAACTAAGCTCACATGAAACATTTTAAAACCTCAAAAAAAAAAAAAGAAAAAAAAAAAAACGATTCTGATCTTGATAAAAAATTATCCCATTGTTGTTAATGCTTTGTGGTATGTTAAAATGTAATAACTAAAGTTAATTTAGCCTTGTTAATTTGCCCTCAGTTGAGTAACAGTTTCAGTACACGTATATTACTGTATGAATTAAATCTGTAGGCAGCTTTTACTTGAGGCATCGGTGAATGGTTTGGACGTCATTATGTCACATCAAAGGGTGGTTAGAGACTATATCTGAATAACATTTTTTCAATATCAAGAATACTTTGGATAAAATATTCTTTAAGAGCATAAGTGAAAACATTTTCATTCTTCAAATTTCCTTTTAATATTGCTTTAATGACGTCATTGCGTTATCAATATTAAACAAAGAAGAATTATTTCTCAATTTACCAGCTACACTCAGTGGCTGGGTGACTATATTACAATGACAAGAGATTGTTGTTCAAATTTGTAGTTCTTCAGTTTGAATATTTGGTTTCTAAATCAAATTGACCTAAAACAAGTGTTAAATATTTTTAGAAAATTTAATAGAAATCATTTAAAAATATTAGTTAAAACGTTTCATTATCTTGATATGACATTTTTGAAATTTCATGAAAACGTTTTTATGAAATATGATTCTTTAAAAACTCCACGATGACTTTAGAATGTTATAAAACACATTTGTTTCTGCTGGAACTGTTTTATGAAAAAACATTTTGTAAAAGTTCACCAAACATGCTACGGAATATATAACGGATTCTGAATTTCTGATATCGAAGGAATCTTGTTTGGGCCAATGGTTTGCAACAAGTAGTGAATTTTCAGTCTATTTTCCACCGCATGCAAACGTTTATTTCATTTTTGAAACAACAAAAAACACGGTTATACTTACATATAACATTAAACCCGTTGTTTGTTAAATGTTTTTTTGGTAATTTTAAATGTAATTTTTGTATTAAAATTGCATGGTAAAGCACAAGTACTGTTGAGATATGAAACCAACGACAAAAATGTAAATAGGTGATGTTACTCCTTCTTTGTGGTATAAATGATTGTATGTGTCTAAATGTTTCAATAATAATTCTTGGCCCATCAAAGCAAACGTTGTGTGACAAAAGTTGTAACATTTCAAGGGGAAAACGGTTGCAGTTTAAGACGACACATTATAATGATGATATTCGTAAAACGTTTATTGTGCTTTTGCCCTCAGTTGAGAGGCTATTTAAAAGAATATTTCATTAGTCTGTAGGCAACTTAAACGTGTGGTGATCGATGACTTGTTTTCTCTATTGTGGCATAAAAGGGTGTTTATGCGTGAATTAATGTTTTATCAAACATCAAAAACTATGTAACCTTATCATATATTTTCATAGCATCAGAACAACGTTTCATTTCTTCAGAAAAACGTTTTAATACTGTTTTAATAACGTCATTGCCTTATCAATAACAACCTGCAAAATAAGCGTCGATTTCCTAACAACGATTATTTGCTGGATTCTTATAACACAGTAAACATGAAAGTTTGGTCGTAATTGCCTTTCTTTGGAATAATTTCTTTGGTGTTTAAATGATTTTGATTCAAACATTTGTTTAACATTTTTGAAAAAGGTTAAATATAAAGCATACAAAAATTTGTACAACATTGTAAACATTTTGACAGACTTTTTAAAATGTCAATAAAATGATATTATAAAATGTTTTTCTTTAACCATCCCCAAGATCAATTCGGAAATATTATAAAAAACGTTATGTGTTGCGTATGTTAAACATTTTCGGAAAAATGTTAAATATAAAACATTACAAAACATTGGTCGAACATTGTAACATTTTTGACATGACTTATTTTAAAATGTCAATAAAATGATATTATAAAATGTTTTTCTTAAACATCTCCAAGATCAATTCGGAATGTTATTGAAAACGTTATGCCTTGCGGTTTGTTTAACATTTTTGGAAAAGTTAAATATAAAGCATTTTAAACAAGTCAGTTCAAACTGTACAATGTGTTCAAATGTTTTAAATAATGCTTATATTTAACATTTTCCAAAAATGTTAAACAAACGCAAGGCATAACGTTTTCATTAACATTCCGAAATTGATCTTGGAGATGTTAAGAAAAAAACATTTTATAATATCATTTTATTGACATTTGGAAAAAAAGTCATGTCAAAATTGTACAATGTTCGACAAATGTTGTTGTAATGTGTTATATTTAACACATTTTCGAAAATGTTAAACATACGCAAACACATAACGTTTTTATAATATTCCGAATTGATCTTGGGGATGTTAAAGAAAAAACATTTGATAATATCATTTTATTGACATTTTAAAAAAGTCATGTCCAAAAATGTTACAATGTTGTACAAATGTTTTGTAATGCTTTATATTTAACATTTTCAAAAATGTAAAACAAATGTTTGAATCAAATCATTTAACACACAAGAAATTATTCACAAAGAAAGGCAAATTCGACCAAACATTTATGTACTGTGTTATAAGAATCCAGCAAATAATCGTTGGTAGGAAATCGACGCTATTTTGCAGGTGTTCTTGATAAGGCAAATGACGTTATTAAAACAGTATTAAAACGTTTTCTGAAGAAATGAAAACGTTTGTTCTGATGCTATGAAAATATATATAAGGTTACATAGTTTTTTTTGATGTTGATTAAAACATTATTCACGCATAAACACCCTTTTATGCTCACATAGAGAAAACAAAGTCATCAGATCACCACACGTTTAAGTTGCCCTACCGACTAATGAAAATATTCTTTTTAAATATCCTCTCAACTGAGGGCAAAAGGACACAAATAACGGTTTTACGAATATCATCCATTATAATGTGTCGTCTTAAACTGCAACCGTTTTCTTGGAAATGTTACAACTTTTTGTCCACACAACGTTTGCTTTGATGGTGCCAGAATATATTGAAACATTTAGGACAACATTACAATGCATTTTATACACACAAAGAAGGATAACATCACCTATTTACATTTTTGTCGTTGGTTTCATATTCTCAACAGTAACTGTGCTTACAAGTACAATTTTAATACAAAAATTAACATTTAAAATTACCAAAAAACATTTTAACAACAACAAACGGGTTAATGTTATATGTAAGTATAACCGTTTGTTTTGTTGTTTCAACAAATGAAATAACGTTTGCATTGCGTGGAAAATATGACTGAAAATTCACTACTTGTTGCAACCATTGCCCAAAACAGATTCCTTCGATATACAGAAATTCAGAATCATTATATATCCGTAGCATGTTTGGTGAACGTTTACAAATGTTTTTCATAAAACAGTTCCAAGCAGAAACCAAATGTTTTTATAACATTCTAAAGTCATCGTGGAGTTTTTAAAGAATCATATTTCATAAAAAAACGTTTTCATGAAATTTCAAAAATGTCATATCAAGGATAATGAAACGTTTTGTACTAATATTTTTAAATGATTTCTATTAACATTTTCTAAAAAAATTTAACCTTGTTTTAGGTCAATTGATTTAGAAACCAAAATATTCAAACCTGAAGACTAACAAATTTGAACAACAATCTCTTGTCATTGTAATATAGGCCCCAAGCACTGAGTGTAGCTGGTAAATTGAGAAATAATTTCTTTGTTAATATGATAAACGCATATGACGTCATTAAAGCAATATTAAAAGGAAATTTGAAGAATCAAAAATGTTTCCTTATGCTCTTAAAAATATTTTATCCAAAGTATTCTGATATTGAAAAAATGTATTCAGATATAGTCTCTAAACCACCCTTTGATGTGACATAATGACGTCAAACCATTCACGATCGCCGTCAAGTAAAAGCTGCCTACAGATTTAATCATACAGTATATACGTGTACTGAAACTGTTACTCAATATGAGGGCAATTAACAAGCTAAATTAACTTTAGTTATTACATTTTAACATACCACAAAAGCATTTAACAACAATGGGATAATTTTTTATCAAGATCAGGAATCGTTTTTTTTTTTCTTTTTTTTTTTTTTTTGAGTGTTAAAAATGTTTCATGTAGAGCTTATTCTATTGCGATGACAAATATGACTGAACATGGATTCTCATTGAAACTATCTGAGGTAAAAGGAAAACTACATTCAATATCATCATAATGCCTTGAACATTCCGACTTCAACAAAATAAGTTCTGTGGAACGTTCTACGAAACGCTATTTTATAAAACAGTTTCCAAGCAGGAGCAAAGCGTCTTCGTGATAACCGTTCTAAATTCATTGTGGATTTTTCAAAGAAGTACATTCTCTAAGACATTATATAGATGTTATACCATAATATTAAAATGCCCTACTAATAGTCTGAAAATGCTATGAAGTAACATTTATTGTCATATTTAACAAAACGTTTTAAGCAATTTTTTTAAAAATAGAAATTGATATTCAAAAGGAACCTCAAGTTTAGACCATATTCTCATATTCAACACAGAAACCCGTTCCAACAAGATGAAGCTGCTAAAATGGAAAAATATTAGGGCGGGCGCTTATTGATAACGCAATGACCGCTATTTAAAACAATATTGAAAGATGATTTAAAAAAATAAAAATGTTACCCCGAATTCTCTTCAAACATTTATAATCCAACAAATTCTTTGATATTGGAAAAAATGTTATTCAACTATCACCACCTAAAGATGCCAAACCAGCGATCGCCATAAGTTAAAGGTTGCCTACAGATTACATATACGTGCATTCAAACTATAACTAAGGGCAACAGGCTAAACGTATTACCTTTTACTATTTTCCATGATAATGTTCGTCTTAGACAATCTAACCGCTTTGTCGAAAATTTTAGAAATATTTTTTATATAACATTTGCTGTAATAGTGCCGAAAATATCAATACAACGTCGAAAACATAAGAAAAACGCATAAATATAACAAAAAGGAACAACACCATCTATTTTTACATATGTAGTTTCAATGTCCAAATTAATAGGGATTTTATATACAGGTACTAAACTACTGGTTATTATATATACATATAGACTCTATACACAAACGCATTTAATATCAATGGGATAATGCTTTAATCAGAATCAAAATAGTTTTCTCGATGTTTTAAAAAATGTTCTGTTGTAAAGTGTATTATACTGCGATGAGTAATATAACTAAACCTGCATTTCTCATTAAAACTACCGACTAAAAGCATCAATATCATTATAATTAATGCTTTGAACATCCGTCTTTAAAAATGTTCCCTGAACGTTAACATTTTGTTTTTTTCATTAAAACCGTTTCTGACAGACATAAAAGCGTCTTCATGATAACATTCTTAATTCACACAAACACGGGAATTTCAAAGCAAACCATCTCTCAAGACATTTTACAGATGTCACATGAGAATATAAATAACATCATACCAAATAATAAAATGTTTTATTAACATCTTTAAAAATGCCTTAAAATAATATCTATTTTGAACAAAAGGTTAAAGCAAATTAGAATTGATATTCAAAAGAAACTTTACATTAGTTGGACAATATTTCCAGTCCTAGTGCCCATTGCAACATACTAGCCAAGTTTTCCAACACTAGTGTTGGCTGCTATATGGAGAAATATTTCGTTTTTGGTGATTGATGAACGCAGTATGACGTTTTAAAACAATATCAAAACATTATTTGAAAACAATGAAAATGTTTTTTTGATGCTCTTAAAACATACTTAATATAATGCAACATATTCTTTGACTTTGTATGTTATTTTACATATCACCACCCACACATTAAAGCTGCTTATACAGATGTGCGTGAATGTTTAACTCAAACTAATTCTCAACTGAGGGACAAAATTTTCATAATTAACATTTGACAAATCTCATGAAAATGTTTCGACAAAGCGGGTTTATCGGCCGTAATGCCTGCCTTACCACTTGTAGAGGTCACAAGGTACTGTACTAGTGTTGAGCGGTTAGTGCAATTCGGCCTAAAAGACGTACGAGTTAGGCAAGCGAAGGCCGTAGCCTTACTGGAGTTCGGCAAACCCATTATTTCTGCAGGATAGCGGTGTTACCGTTGAAAACCTTGTGGGCAATTATCAACAAAACTGAGCTTCAAGTCAGAGTTGAAAAGGGTACAATTCCACACCAAGGACAGGCTAGGGCTAGGGGGTTCTCCCCGGCCCCCCGGCCGAAACAGTGGTGGGGCGGAAAGTATGCTTCCTCCCCAGCCCTTCACATCAAGAACCGAAAAACCACTTATTTGTTCCCTCTGTAAAAAATGTAAAAAAATTGCCTTTATTCTCCTTAAGCTTTCCCAAATATTGCACCAAGTTGTATCTAGGACCCTCAAATATTCAAAAATTTTCCAAAGGAAAAGGGCACCCCTCCTCCAGCAGTAGAACGGCGGTCCGAAACAACGTTTGAACTCCTCCAGCTGAAAGCAGCTTCCTGCGACTGTACAAATATATTTCATTGCTCTACGTGAAGCGATCAATGCAAACTGAGTAATGCTGCAGGATCTTTCATATTTATCACACGATTTGTAAGACGTAAGATCTCATAACGTCCCGTTACACTCCGTGCAACAACATTTTGTTCGGTTAGCAAATATTTAAGTGCAGTACATCCGGCGGGCGACTGCATTACGTAATCATTAACGGTTGGATGTTGAACGAAACGGAGCATTCGGAATAGGCCTACACCAAGGAAGTAAAAAAAAATGTGAAGAAACTCGACATGTGAGAATTCAACTTTGTCTAGACCTTTTAAGGTAGGTATATTATTCGTTATAGATACTGAAAAGCTATTACTTTCGAAGGAATTAGTTCGAATTTTATAAGTGTTTGGTCACTAAATTTCGGCGGGAAGTTGGCTAGTCTACTGTTTCACATGCCCGCTTACCTTGATACAGGTACCGGTTGTACTAGCCTACTTCAGTACAGTTGCATTGTAATAAATTCAGACTTGCTATTATTGCTACTGTTGGTGTTAGGATGTAAGACTAGGCCTAGGCCCCTAGAGCCTGAGTAAAAAAAGGCAGAAAGAACAGAAATTTCCTAATATCGTCGCATTCTTTTCCAATAAAAGTATAGGCCTAGCCATAGACCTTATGCCAATTAGCTGCGATACTGCAGTCTGGGAAGGATTATTCCAACACAGTTCTGAATCAGCATTGTAACCATAAGCCTTCTCCATGGTGACGATTCACTTCTGTGGTCCCATACTCGGAATAATCCTTCCCAGGTTGCAGTTTTGAAGCGCCCTCTTTTTAATTGGCATAAGGTCTAAGAATATGAGTTTATCTCATGGACAAGATAGCCTAGGCTTATTCAAGTTATTGTTTTGTGTTTTCAATTTCAGTGCTGAGCGTCACTCCAGCCAAGCAGGCCCTTGAGTTCTACAGTAAAACCCCGTTTATCCGAACCCCGTTTATCCGAAACCCCGTTTATCCGAACTAGCCGTCAGATTTAACAACAATAATATTCAATACAATTACGGTAGTAGACACCAAGTTTTCAGTGCTTTACAAGGCAAAATTCAACATAAATTTTTGCAGGAATGCACTAATTTTTCTCGGGACTTTAAAAGTCATGGGAAGATGTCACGATGGCTAAAACACCCGATATGTGGACATAGAAAACAATCTGTTATCTCTTTGTCAAATTTGGAAGAAATATCGTACGTATTTGCTTTAAAATTCTTGTTAGGAGCCATGAGTTGGTATAGGCTCAATATCCTCTTATACAAAAGTACGTTAGGCTACCGTAAGTCCTAGTTTCACTAAATTTGAAAAGTTAGTAACGTAGTGAGCTTCATACCTAAAAATAACGAAAGTAGACCTTACAAAAACATTGCGAACTGCAGTTTGAAGGTCTCCTACACATGTGTCTCTAACATTTCTGGAAATTTATGCAGAATTTATCCTCTAGATACCTCTCCAGATCGTTACAGCTTTTCTTCAGCCCACACACTCATTCAGTGTGTAGAAAGCATTGGTCATTCAGACGAGCGAAGGCTCGAATTTTAGGAATAAAATCTCTCTGTTTTAGAGGTCTTAAAATCTATTTGTCATATCATTGGTCACAAAAAATAGTAACGAAATATTTTTTGGGATTTTGTCTGAAATTTTTAGATTTTTCGGAATTATTTTGGAAAAGTGTTGACACACTGTCTTATGTGTACCGTACTTGAGGCAAAAACTTGGAACCCCGTTTATCCGAATTTTTTCGTTATCCGAACAACCTTCGGTCCCGATGTGTTCGGATAAACGAGGTTTTACTGTACTTTGTTTGACTGGTGATTTGGTGAAAAGGCTAAATAGGCATTTGTAAGACTACAGTATCAGTATCACTATGGCTGAGGTATGCAAACTTGCTGTAGCACCCTGGAAAACTATAAGTTTAGATCACCTACAATTGGTATTACTGTATTACTAACAGTAACAACTAACATTAGCCTAATTTACATTGTTACCGTAGGCTTTACCTGCTGTAGAGGGACCAACTTGTGCAGTGTGTACAAACTTATTACATTTCCTGGCAGTAATGTGTGGGGCCTCTCCAGGGGTCGAAATTTAATTTTTTTGCTGCTGTTCCACGGAACAGCGTTTTTTCCAAAATTACTGTTCCGGATCAGATTTTACTGTTCCGGAGCACAGTATCTCGGCAAACGTACAGTTCGTGCACGCGTGCAACTGCAAAGGTGCAAATTGCATTGCTGCCCACTGCATTCGAGTGGTATGACTGCACGATTTGAACGTAACGTGGGGAGGGTGAATTTTTGTCTGCAGCGGGGATTAGCCTGTGGGATATCCTGATTTTCTTTTGGTTCTTTTTTTTTAAGCACAAAGTTATCGCCAATAATTTTGCATTGTCTTGAGACCTAACATTGCAGTGTCTCACAACCTACTGTAGGATGAAATACACTCAAAATTGATGCAGAAGGCACAGCAAGCAAGGCAAGTGGGATTTGAATGAGAGCGTAAAAGTTCCACGGTAAAGGAATATTTTTGCTTGATTCATCCTTTGCATTGCGGTTTATTGCTATAGCAAAGCAATGAGTGTGTTCTCCAACATATGAGTGCACATACTGTTGTTATTTTCTCGAAGCAAATTTACGTGAAATCGTTCTAGTCGTATTCTTCGCCATAACCTTGATTCAAGTATCATTCCACACAGTAAGTCAATGGGAAGATCTTGCGAAGAAAAGCAAACACTTAGGACCCATTGACTTTGGTTGCGAGATATCAGCAGTCAGAATTGCTTTTAGTCATTTCAAGTTTCGGTGCTTAGTTGCTAGCTTGGAGGGAATATTAATACAAAACCCCCTAAAAACACAATAAAGTGCAGGGAATATCAATGAATAGAGGCCATTTGGAACATACAGTACCATGCAAGACAAGGGGTGATGCAAGATGACCTTCGCTTGTAGGGCAATAAATGACACACTGTACTAAAAGTTTTTATGTGTTTGGTAGTAAAACTTCAGTATGTGCGTTTACACAGCACTGTACCATGCAGCATAGGGAATAACACGTGCAAGTAACTGACTTTAATTGATAACGGTGGAACGAGATTGCATTTCACACTTAAGCCAAAATTTACCGGGATTTTTATACTCACGGCGTCATTACTTTATCAGAGATTAGCATGTGCGTATATTTATATGCACTTTGCTTGTTGTGGAAAAACACTGTTCCACGGAACAGTGGCTTTTGAAAAGTTACTGTTCCGGCACTAAAAGCACTGTTCTCGGAACAGCGGAACAGTGGGAATTTCGACCCCTGCTCTCACTCACTCAAATAACATTTTCTGACAGAACTTTGGCCATCAACACTCACTCACAATACATCTGCGGATAGGCCTAATACTCAGGTTACCCTGGCAAACTTTTTTTAAAAAGATTGGATTGGAAGCTGAAAATCGTGCTAGGCAGTAGGCCAGTGGTGAAACATGTTCACTTGACTGATATCGTGTAGACAACTCATTCATTATGCAAATATGTATGTATAATTTCTTAGAGGAAACACTGGTGACTATCATTTCTCTTCAATGTGTACAGTATTGGCTGTGGTACAGTACAGTATGTATGCATGTGTATGTATACTGATATCATGTGTGGTAAGTATTCAATTGATGTACTTCCGAAAGTATTGTAGACATACATTGTATACGCTAAGGAACTAGTCGTCCACATGATATCTGTAATTGCAGAACATGTTTTGCCAATGGCCAGAGTACGTAAGTAGCATGATTTTTGGTTTCAAATCAGTGAATCACATCTTTTGTAGTTTTCCGGGTAAGGGTAATTATCTGCAGATGGTAATGTGCCAAAGAGAGTTGCTGGACAAGGTTCGGTGAGAAAATGTTGTTTGAGAGAGTAAAAGGTCCCCGGACATTTTGTCTGGGGAATTTGAAAAAGTTGTGCACACTGTACAAGGGCTATGTTGGAGGAGTGTAACAGAAATGCACTGTTCAAGGGCTAGCCAAGACCTTTACTAAAAGGTTGTAGGCTATTCAGTCGTAGCTGCACAAAGAAATATATTACCCCATCTCCTGTTAGGCCACTGTAGTTTGCTGTCCATGTGTAAAAATCTTGGTGTGGTAAATAAGTTTTGAACTTGGGCTTTAGTTTTCATTTTCTTCAACTTTCAAAAACTGATGAAAATGTTTGAGACATCATGATCAGGTATGGTGAAAAATGGCCTAGGCACAGTTATCTTACTGCGGACAGGTCTACCTGTATGGATCACTGTCTGTCAACTCAAGTTTTTAGAAAATCATGGTGGGATGCCCACTGACTTTGCTAAAAAAATTCCAAGCATACAGTAGTTGGAGTTTCATGAATACTGAAGAAAACAAAAAAATTTGGCTGCAAATTCCAAGCTGTTTTGGGAGTTATCCATGCTCATTTGAAAGTGGCCGGCCATAGGGCCCCCTGTGGCCCCCTTGTTGGTATGGCAGATTTGCACATGTATGCACAATTTCTGTCATTTTTGAAATCCAGTATCTCCATAGAGGGAGTACAGTAGGCTTAATACTTAAAATACCTCCATGGAATATTTTCTGCCCAGTGTGATATTATACTTCATATTTCATAAAGGCTATGCACACTGCAAGTACAGTATACAGTATGGAAAATTTGTGCTCTCCAAACCTTTAAATACTTTGATGACTGAATGGAAGGGGAACAAACATGGTCAGGAGGGAAGATAATGATACCCATTTTTTATCCATTTTTGGCCTGACCTTTGACCTTGTTGTACTCCTCCCATAAAATTATTTTGCATGAAGCTTACAGTGTGTAACATAGTAACATACTGTATTTGGTTAAAATTTCAGGCCAAAAAAAGACCACATTCTGGGAAGTCATATATTTAATATCATCATTTTCACAAACACAAATCATACTGTACACTGTAGCCTGTAGGCTACGGTTTGTTAAGGAGATGGACTTTCAGTTGTGAAATTTTAAAGCACAGCTGATTTTCACTGATTCAAATTCCCATCTGTGTGGCTTCATCTTGCTAAAATGGACAGGGCAGAAGATACTGTATGACTTTGAAGTCAGTCAGGTCACAGATTAACCAGGCTTCTAGCTAGGGAAAATGTCAAACTGGGTGGGAGTTAATGGACATTGCATCATTCTCACATGATGTTGGCCATATCTCAAGAACTGAATGACATTGTCTGTGGTCAGTTGCATGATTTTTGGTTTTTTCCAAAACAATATTCAATTGAATGATGTTTTGTGTCTGATACTGTACATATTTACAGTTTAGAGTGTGATAAAATTTCAAACTTGGTAGTGAGATTCAAATTGGGTGGTAAAATTTCAAACTGGGTGCTGCATTAAAAAAGTAAATTCAAACTGGGTGCAGCACCTTCACTTCCAAAAATCATTTGCAACGTGGTAATTTGACTCCCTGCTAAAGCTGTACTGTAGCACTCTCTCACTTTGTGCAGGTACGGAACTTAATATTACAGTAGTTGGTGACATGTTGTCCTCCGCATCTGAGGACATGACATGTCCAGAGATGCCAACCCTCCCTGATTCTCAGGGAGGCTCCCTGAAAAGTCATGGATTTCTGTCCATTCTGACTAACAAATATGACAACCTCCCTGATTCAAGAAGGACTTTCTCCTATTAAGTTGCATGTAATTCTAAAAACCTTCCTGATTTCTGTGTGAAACCTCCCTGATTTCTGGATGTAAATGTTGGCATCTCTGCATGTCTTGGAGGTCGAGATGTATGGTCCGAGATTTACCTAGGGCCAAGTTGTTGGTAACCAGTCTGGTGAACTGTTACAATGAGACCAATGTAGTACACTCTCAGGGTATTGTAAGGTACAGCCAGTGAGCTAGCCATTGTATGGTGTCAAAATTTCTGTGCTGAAACTGATCAAACTCTTACAGTACATGAATATTGAATTATTTTCAGAGAAAAGGAAATATCAAGACCAGAGAGCGTCCAGTTTGGAGTGTACAGTATTTGCAGCAGCTGTTGTGACTTCTATGAAAAAGACTCAGAGGTACTGTAATGTTGAATTTTCAGAAAAAAAAATAATTGTCGTACTTTAGTATATACAGTAAACTGTATACTAAATTATGCAGGTATACAGGGTAAGTAAAAGTACAATTGCATCACACTGTTGTCTGAATTGATTGATAATTAACTTCACAAATGGTAGTTTTATTTCTAGGAGTAGTACAGTACTTAATTGTATTGTGTATACTACTGTACTTTTGGAACCACTGAAGCCAAAGTTTTGTGAAAAAGCCATAAATGATGAATTTGTTCACTGAGTGAATCTCTGTTGTGGAGTAGATCTGGCCTACTGTATAATTGCTTAAGTGCAAAATTTTTTGCTGATGTTTCAAAACATAGGCTCATCTGACCTAGTGTACATTACCTGGTCTTTATTCAAGTTTATTGTTAAGTGGAAGTGTAATTTCAGTTACAAGGTACTACCCCCTGCAGCTTCTCTAGAAGTGCAGTGAAGTTTCATATTTGGGGAGAGTGGGTGAGGCATTGTGTCCTCAAGTTCAACTAGTTTTATGGTAAGGTTAATACTGTTTATGAATGTTTTGTTTGTTCTAAACCCTTAAGTACATTATGAGCTCATTGAACTTAAGCTTATCGTGTGTAATAGTGTACATGCAAACATTTTTTGAAGACTTACAGTACATTCGAGGATCATTCCCAGGGCTGAAAAAAATGTTTATTTCCCAGGAATGGAGTCAAATATTTCAGAGTTCCTTTTGTATTTTCATATTCATGAGAAAAGGTAAATACAGTATCCCTCCAATTGCCAAAACTTCCTTCCAAATACCCCAATTTCCTGGGAAGGAGCCTCCCAGCTTCCCATATTTTTCCACCCAGGATCATTCCATCTCACATTACACAGTGCTTCAATGTTGACCTTCCCAGGGTTTGCTTTATGGTCGACATGAACACACAGAAAGTTCTAGGTAAATATACGTAAAGTTGTTTTGAAATCACAGCCCCTAAGCCTTGAACAAAGGCTTCCATCCTTATTTTGCTTTGATGCATTGCTGAATGAGATGTTTTGCATTTTCAGGGACTCATTTTGTATTGGGCCATTTGAGATAGAAAGTTGAAAATTGGTATGCTGTGTGAATTTTACCCATACAGTACATACTGTACCTGTACTGTATTTTTAGAATGTGCAAGTTTTTTTGTGAGTTTTCAGTAGATGTTCCTGAAATAACTCATTTATTCAGGTGGGCATGACCTTACAGTACATTTTAAGGAGGTCAATATCCATACCATACGTATTCAAATTGCAAGCATGTGCTGTTTGGGTATGCAGGGATGTCTTTTTCACAAGGCAAGCATGCATACCCGTAGAGTATAAATGAACCAATTGCAGTATTAAGGATAGGGTTGGGGTTCATATTGGGCCCCACAGAAAAACTCACTGGGAAGAACTCCATTCCAGACTTCAGTGGGTGGGTTGACCATGTACAGTAGGCAACTATACTGTACTGTAGGTATTGAGATTTACAGAATATAACCAAAAGTTTTTGTATCTCATCTACAACAGAGAAAAATTTGGACACGTGTTTTACTGTTACTCCTTCATGGTTAGGTGGAACACCCAATGTTTCTCATCAGTTTTGGGTGATTTTACATGGAAATACAGTACCCAAAATGCATTTAAAGTGCAGACTGCAGAGTGCTGTTGATATGAGCAGGCTTGCATGCCAACACAAGCCTGCAGTACTTTTGTAAAGTTGCAACACTGTGGGCTGCTCAAAATCTTGATCCAGGTTTCTTTTCTTTTCCTAACAGTCACCCTCTTCATGCCGTTCAACTAAGTGGTTCATCGGGTGTCTTATTAAAAGTGCTACACTGCAGCTTTCACACTGGTGAAGGTCCTCGGCTTTCCTTTATTGTACAGTGTGTGTTACTGTACAGTAGATGAATGAGGTGCATACAACCTTCTTTCTGCCAAGGCAGTCTGAGTGACCAGTGTGGGACAGCATAACAAATGGTAAGTCATTTTGATTTGCTCCACAGTAGTTGAAAGATAGTGCCTGCCCTATTTACAGTTGGTCAACTTCCTATCTTTTACTCAGTATTTAGATCTGTTTGGATCCTCTAAGGTGTAAAGAGCACAGACACTACAGTTAGGGACTCTTTTTAAGAGTTATTGTACTGTATAATACATGGTGAGTACAGTTCTAATTACCAGGAACAAGTGGAAGATCCCAAGGGTTTGATAACTGTCTTACAGTAATAAAGATTTTCTACTTTACAGCAGAATAAAGTACAGTAGTTACGTACAGTAGTTGCTGGGCTTTTGCAAAGCTAGTTGAATTGTTGGTAGGGGGTTGCAAAACTTGCAATTACAGTACTTTCATAACTTAGAAAAGATGTTATTATCAAACTTAGAGTGAAGTAGTACTGTGTACATGTACAGCCTACAAAGTTGGAGGCTGAAATAATTTTGAATACTGTATATACAACCTTTCAGTGCATATTTGTAAGGAAACATTGTAAGATTTAAATACAACCCTGCAAGAATTTTCATGCAAAGTATGTAATTCCTACTGTAAACTGCTAAATGCCTCTAGTGGGTCATTTTCACATTAGCTCAACCAGAAAGTGGGAAGAGCTTGCCCAGTACAAGGGAAGATTGTTTCCTGTGGTGTCACCATACTTTTTGAAGGGGGAAGTGGGGGCAGTGCTCCCTTAGGCATTAGGCTCCAGGGGTCCACTGAAGGGATTTGACTATCTCCAAAATGTCATTACAGCGCACTTAAACAGGCTACAAAAATTGAAATCACAATTAGACCATTGTATTAGCCCAGGGATGGAAAATATGTTAATTTCCCAGGAAGGGAGTAAAATTTTCCACAATTCTTTCTCTTTTTTCATGTACAAAAAAGGAAAATTTCCCTCTAGTTTCCAAAATATCAGTGTGAGGAAACTCCCAACTTTTTCCACCCATGATATTCACCTTACTCGCACTGACGGTTTAATGGGGGGGGGGGGGTGTGAATGGGGACAGCGGATCATGGTAATGTTTGCACTGAGCTTAAAAATAAATCCACTCATGCTGTCCAATAGGAATTAATGTTGAGACAACTACCTTCCAAGTGTGCCACTAAGGGGAAGCTTTCAAATTAGAGCATTCAAGGTACATCTAATGGCTGCAGATCCGGGACTAGCGAGGAAAATGTGGAAAGAAGCTCGCTTGAATGCAGTTCAGTGGGCTTTGGGTGCCTCAAAATTATAATTATGACCCAGAAAAGATATATATTTTGTATCATTTTCTTCAGCATAAATGGAAAAGGGTGGGTGGCTCCTGCTGAGACCATCCCTGGTGTATGCATGAAGTGGCAAGAGAATTCTGGTTTTGAGCATCTATGAAAGTTTTGTGCAAGTCCTTTTACTCCTTTTGGAGGTATCACCACTTTGTGATCCCTGGTGTGGTGTTTGGCTGCACTTCGGCAAGGATATACTAGGAGAGCAAAGTTTCGCCATGCAAATTTGAAGACACCAGTATCTATTAATAAACAGATGTTAGCCTGTGAGAGTAAAGCTATTTAATTATCTGTATTTGTTTATTGGATACACATTGAAAAAGACAATGAATATCACAATTTTTTGCAGTTTTTGAACATACTGTAAGATATGACTCAAAAATAATCGATGTGGGAATTGTATTGAAGGGAGAGGACTCAAGGCCACAGTAGTCTCATAGCTTTTGAAAATAAAGGTTGAAACAATAGCTGTGGACTACATCTCCCAATAAGACACTTCTTCGTACAGTTCAAAAAATACATAGATTCATGCAAAGTGCGCCACAAAATTGTACTTTTGAGAACCTTGTGTGCAATTTTAGTCGTATGTTTGAGTGATTAAGTAAGAGAGGGTCCTCCTGTTTATATTGACATATGCGTGAATGGTGTGTTTGTGCATAACTTTTTTTCATACCCAAAATCTCATTGGGGGGCACAGCAAATGTTTGGGGGCTAACATTAGATACTTGAAGAATGAAGCAGTATTGAAGAAAAAGAAAAACTTTTTCTGGAGGAATGTGGTGGTGGGGTGTGGGGTATGAGAACAGACTCTGAGTTGTGGAAACACTGCTGTTTGGCATGACTACAGTATGCAAAAAGTCTGTGAAATGGGCTCAGCAACTTAAGTCAGTAACCACAGTGCAAGGAAATATTACATGCAGAAGTCCAGGAAAATGCTCAGTCTTATTGGAACCCTACATAAATTTAGTTATAAGTTTAATATGTTGGGACATATTAGAAGGTACAGTACTTTCTGTGAAACTGGAAAGTACAGTAGCCCTCTCTTTTGAGCAAACTGAGGACCATGGGGTAAAAGTCCCCTGGCACCTGCTTGATGAAAGGCTTGCTGAAAAATGCACAAGCAAAGCTTCCCTGAAGATGGGGAGGTCAGCAAGGCCAGATACAGGTACAGTAGGTAGTTGGTAGCACAGTATTTGCATTGTATTGTAATGTTAAAAAATATGTGTCAGTCCAGGATCTCACAAAGTCCCCAAAAAGACTGAGGGAATTGAAAAGGCTACAGGGCTGCTCTCCTGCTGAAACCACAGTATGCAAGACACCCTTCTTTATCATCACATCAGCAGTTCAATGTACTTACAGTGACTCAGTAAGTGCACAGGCTGTATGAAAAGAGTCCTTACAATATCACTTGATCAGTGTACTAAGATTTTTTTTGTTTTGTCTTTTCAGGCTGCCATCCAATATGTACTGAACTGCACAAGAAATGGGTTGTGACGTACGTGTACGGTCTGTATGTGCTGCTGCAACTTAACATATTCTCCAAGGTAATTTTGAAAGCATACGTATTGCTGCATAGTCTTGCCATCATACAGTAGCACATTGCTAGTGCAGATACAACTGTGTCATGAACTTGAAAGAAGATAACTTTCCCTTTGGATAAAAAACTTACCCTGTTTTTCCACCTTTTGTCGACAATTTGATTTGATGGAAGGTGCTTGATTGTCAGTGATTGCAAACAACTGCTGTATCTGTACCAGCAAGTTGTTAGGCGGTGTTGAAACTTACAATGCTGCATGTACTGAACTGTAGCTGCATAGCAATATCCCTGTGATCAAGATTTTGGAGCACCTTTGTCTGTAGTCAACAACACTGAAAGAAGTCAGTACAGCAACTGCATTGTCATGTTTTCAATGGAACATACTGTAGCCTCTAGGAAATGGCTAAAGGATTTTATTGATTAAAGTGTTATTGGAACTCCCATGAGTTTTGTAGTACAGTTTGAAATCAGGGGAAGGATCTTCATGAATTTTATACTTCATTTGGATTTTGAGTATTTCAAAGGTACTAAGGTGAAACAGGTCGTGAAGAATACACTATGAAACTAAAAAGCCTGTTTTCTGCAATTGCACATGCATGCATGTCATATTATGTACGAAGCTTAAATTTGGAGTTTGGTTTATAAACTGGTGACTTTTGATAACCAACAACTAGTATATTTTGTTCACTCCAGCCTTAACATTTATATCACTTTGGGGGAAACAATATTTCAACATCTTGGACAATTGGTTTAGTTACTGAAAGTTAATGTTCTAGACATTTGATGTAACAGCAAACTTTATGGACATGTTGTTCCGACTACTGTACAGTATTTACCGTCTTTACATTACCGTAAGTTCCTTGAAAATGGTATGCAAAACATTACAGTGCTTATCGAAGGAGCTGGTAAATATTGTAATTTTAATATAGAGTTGTCTTGGTGATACAGTATCATGATGTTGTTACTGTAACGGAATAACGGTACAGTGTTGTGTTGAAGTGTAGCATGGTAGAAAAGTGCACAAAAGAGCAGGTAAGAGCATACGGTAGAATAGAATGATGGAAATGGCTGCTCATTTTGCAATGCAGTATTTCAGGTTTTATAAACGTTATACCTACTGTAACGCTTGAGTAAGATATGCAGTACTGTAGGTGTATGCCTTGCCTGAACGTTGTTAACACAGTTACTGTACCTGCATATACTGTACTGTAGAGGTAAAATATTATTGTAAAGGGCACCATGCTTCAGTCGCATAATAATGTGGTTTAGTAAAACCAGTGTACTATATCCTGCTTAGACTTGTTAAATGTGTGCTATACCCTCTATATCGCATTCCAAAATTGTCATGCTTATATCACAACAACACTTTTTGCACCGTCACAGCAATGTTTTCAGTACTATGTGACCGACATTTTGAAAAGGTTTAAGCAACATTGATGTGGTGTTTTCCAGCACTTTTAAAACAGTTGTATACAATATTTCTGTGAACATTGTAAAACTAGTATAATAATGATGCAGTATAAAACATTAGTGAAACATTTTCCTGCTTTCCTAGTGACTCAACATTAAATATCTTAAAAACATAATTGATTCATGTTTCAACAATGTTAAGTGTCAACATTTTTCTGATATTAGTTTTTAAAGTCCTAAAAGTAATTTTAAATAATATTAATTTAGCATTACCTGAACATTATTCAAACAGTTATAAAATCTTTTCTCTTATATTGTACAAATGTCATACTAATGTCCTAATGTTATTGTAGAGGACCATCAGAAAAACATTTTCCCGCTTTCCTAGCGACTCAACATTTAATATTTTAAAAACATATTTGATTCAGGTTTTAACAATATTAACATCAACATTTTGCTGATATTAATTTTAATGTTTCTAAAATATTTTAAAAAATATTGATATTGCATTACTTGAACATCTTTCAAACAGTTTATAAATGTTTTCTTTAACATCGTACAAATGTCATACTAATGCCTTTATGTTGTTACAGGAACCATCAGAAAAACGTTTTCCCGCTTTCCAAGCGACTCAACATTTAATATTTTAAAAACATAATTGATTCATGTTGTAACAATGTTAACATCAACATTTTTCTCATATTGACTCCTAGAGTTTCAAAAATGTTTTGAAACAATATTAATATAGCATTACCTGAACATTCTTCAAACAGTTGTAAAATGTTTTTTTTTTACATTGTACAAATGTCGTACTAATTCCGTTATGTTGTTGTAGGGGACCATCAGGAAAACATTTTCCCGCTTTCCAAGCGACTCAACATTTAATATAATTTTAACATTATGGTTTCACGTTTCCGCAACATTAGTGCAAAATGTTTTAAAAACATAATTGATTCATGTTGTAACAATGTTAACGTCAACATTTTTCTCATATTGACTTCTAGAGTTTCAAAAATGTTTTGAAACAATATTAATATAGCATTACCTGAACATTCTTCAAACAGTTGTAAAATGTTTTTTTTTTACATTGTACAAATGTCGTACTAATTCCCTTATGTTGTTGTAGGGGACCATCAGGAAAACATTTCCCCGCTTTTCTAGCGACTCAACATTTAATATAATTTTAACATTATGGTTTCACGTTTCCGCAACATTAGTGCAAAATGTTTTAAAAACATAGTTGGTTCATGTTGTAACAATGTTAACGTCAACATTTTTCTCATATTGACTTCTAGAGTTTCAAAAATGTTTTGAAACAATATTAATATAGCATTACCTGAACATTCTTCGAACAGTTGTAAAATGTTTTGTTTTGACATTGTACAAATGTCGTACTAATTCCCTTATGTTGTTGTAGGGGACCATCAGGAAAATATTTCCCCGCTTTTCTAGCGACTCAACATTTAATGTAATTTTAACATTATGGTTTAACGTTTCCGCAACATTAGTGCAAATGTTTTCCTTATATTGTTACAATATTAACGTGTTTACTGGGAAGATCACTTCCTAAGTAGTTGAAACTGTATTTTGTTGCTGAATTGTAACATTCATGCATAATACAGGTTTTGTATAGTCATGGAAAATTCTGGAATATAAAACTTGTGAGGAAGCTATGAAAATTTGTCATTTTAGAAGTTACAGAAAGTTCAATTAGGAAGTCATGACAAAGACAGTGGAATTTTGCACAAGCCACATCATATCAATACATACTACTGACTTATCACTGTCTGAAAATGAAGATGATCATTCAGGGTTTTCACTGACCTGGGCACCCGGGTCAATGACGCACAACTTTTGATTTTGACGCACAGACACAAAACCTCTGGGGTCAAACTGATGCACAGCTTTTCACCCCAACAATCAGTAATGATTAAGCAATTTTGCCAATACATTCATTGTGCAAATTTACTCACAAACTGGCAGCACTTTCCAGTTCCCAACTTTGTTCTGTGAGACATATTCCACCTCTCTGTATGTTCTGGTAAAAATCTAAATAAAAAACTGTATCGCTGCAACAGTACGGAGCTTCTACCATTCCCACGTATACATTCATGCCTAATAACTGCACCCGCATGCACCTAGTTCCGTGATTAGACTTGACTCGAAACGAGTGCTAGTGTATTAAACAGATCACAGACATCAACATGAGTGATGATCGGAGTGTTCTGGTTCATAATTCAGTTTCAGTTTTAAACATAAGGCTAGGCCAGGGACAAATATACACTTGCTTAACATGATCAGTAGAAGATGTTACCCGGGACAATAGTGACGCAAGACACACATTGCCAGTCTCTGTACCCTATATGTCTGTGGTATTAAATAAAATCCCACTCGCAGTCTTTCACACTCACGACAACTGCTGTACAAGTATGCAGATATGAGGCCATGTTTTACACAAAGCTCTGCTGCAATCGACATCGATGTAAATGTCAGTCATAGAGTAGTATTATAAGAACTTATACTACTGCTCTGTGATGTCAGTACACTAGGCATTTACAGCAATGAACGAATCGTACAGAGAGGACCGTACATTGTAGGCCTCTGTAGATGCGCATTTGGTAGTAGTGCTACTAGCGCTAAAAGCATGTGTTTCAATTCTATCTAGTTATTTCTGGAAGTGTGTCTGATGCACGGCGCATGTTTTGGCGGGGAAACTTTACGATCATAATCCCAGTACATGGGAAGTTTCAAGTTACAGTGTATGATGTAAGCTACAGTCTACACAAACGTTCTTATCATAGGAGTGATTTGCCACCTTGTTTCAGTACGTTTTACACTGCTTCTTCTAGGCAAAAACAGGAATAAAATTTTTTGCATTAAACTCAAATTTATTTTGACCCCTTCTTTTTCAGTTTTGACTCTTGTAAATTTATTCTAAAGGGTCAGTGACTCCTAAAAAAATGATGATTGAGAACCCTGATCATTGCTTTTATAAAAGTGTTTGTTGTCACTGTCAAAAATTGGTTAGACTGAACATCTGTAAGGGGAGTTGTAAGCCATTGTGTTGATAATGGTACCCATGGGCATTGTGATGGCTGCTTAGTGTGCTGTCAATAGACTCATAAAATGTTCAAAAACATTTAAAAAGTAGTAATGGAAAATGGTGATCATCCTGTAAAGTCATTGAAAAATCATGGAAATTTAATTTAAAATTTCTGAATGAACCCTGTGTAAGCAGGATTTGGACAAATCCCTATGCTGCCAGCCCAGGGAAAGCAAAAATCACTCAGGCAAGTGGAGTACTTAGTACTGTGTTGTTAAAGTAAGCTGTAAATATTGTTAGTAAAACCTGTTGTTGCATTCACAAAATCCAACATTACTATCCTTTTCCTGAACTGTGCAGCAGCATATCGATTAAAGTCTTTCACAAGTACCGTGTAGGTTTGGATCGAGCAAGTTGATATTCATGCAGGCAGGTGGGTTTAGAAATCAGCTAGTCATATAGGCACCTACAAAAAAATGTCTAAGCCTGTGTGTAAGGGAACTAAGAAATGTGAAAAAGTTTAGCTGCGATTTTAACTGAGGTAAGAATGACTACTTATGCTATTTTAGAGTTATTACTATTGCCTTTAAAAATGTTCCTGTAAATAGGTTATAATTTAGAATGCCATTACCAGCTTGTTCTTACTACAATTCATCCCTTAGAATTTGAGCTACATATTTTATTCACTCATTGTTTCCTCTTTCCACAGCCAAGCTCAGAAAAGAAAAAAGAAGCAAAAAAAAAAAAGAAGAAATCTGCAGACTGAAGATAATTTTTACAAGTTGTATTTACCTTTTGAACTTTGTACATAAAGAAGTCTTTTACAAAAGGTTTAATGTCATCATGGGAACATTGGTTAGACATTTCATGGTTACCAGGCATTATTGATGATTACTGTACCAGGAAATTGTTTCTGAGGTTGGGTTACTAACAGAAGAAAGAAACAGTGACCATAATTTTAAAAACAGTAGAAATTCAACCAGAGATTTTGGAGGTGTGTTCCAGAAATAGTTGTGGCTTTGGTTCTGAACATTTTCCACCTGTAAAATGGAATTTGGATGCTACTTAGAACATCTTTTGTTTTATTTACCTTTCCAGAATGATATGGTACGGTCTTTCTTGCAGCTTTTTATGTAAATTAAAGGATGTAATAGGACCACATGCCATATATAGCCCTCTGTTTATCACTGCCTGTCTTGACAAACTGAATCACATTGGGTAGCATACGTGGGCGTAAATCCCGGGGGGATGGGGGATATATCCCCCCAACATTTGACTAGGGGGGATGGCCCATGCAATCATCCCCCCCCCCCCAATGTTTCAGTTTCAGATGCGTGTATGGTGGAAAGTATACTTTATTCTTCATTTTCGTAAGAATTTTTTTCAATCTTGCTTCACTTTCTATCACAAATGTTTCTCAAACTATCAGAATTTTAGCAAATTGTTGGCAATCTATCAAAATTTTCGCACGCTCCGCGCGCTTCCAACTTTACGTCAGTGTCACTTATATTATCAGTATCTTCCGATAGCAACTTTCGGAAAAGCACAGCAGCAAAAAGTTGAAAGTTTACGAATTAAGAGGTAAAAGACTGGCTTATGGCAGTGGCATGTAGGTTTGTTGGGCAATTGAAAGTGTCTCGATGTAGAGTCTGAATGCAGGTTTTGTAATGGGAATATTATTCGTCACTGTTTACACTCCATGTCATGACCATTATTAAGGTAATAATACACGAAACTGTTCTGATCACGGCACTTTCCGAAGAACAGAGATGCATCCCAAAAAATCTGTGGCGACCTCGCATCAATATGGGATCTTTCAATCTAATATGTAGCATGATGTAGAAGGTTGAAAGTACGTATCTGCCGTTAAACATTTTTCCAAAAAGTTTTACCAGAGCTTCGCCAGTTCGCGCTGAGCCACTATCGGTATAGATGGTGATAGTTAATACACTTATGACGAAAACAGCACTCTGTAACGCTCTTATTAGTCCTTCACCCCTTTTGCTACACCTATCAGGGAGGTCTAATATCACCTCCCCGCACCTATACTCTCCCTCCCTCTCATTTTCAATTGCTGGCAGCTGTTCGCCCGGATTTTAGTTCAAAAGTAGTAAAAATACGATAGTTGTAAAGTGTTCTTCGGCGTACTCTATTATCATTTCGATGTCAGGTAGTATACGCATTATGTCATTGCCCCCACCCCCAATTATTATGATTAATGCAGAGCTTCCAGGAGGTCCTATTCAGGTATCTGCTAGCCTTAGGTGCCCTTTCATAATGCACATTGAAGGAAAGGACATATTTCGTAATAACTCAAGAATGTTTCTGTGGACTCCACGCACACATTTTTGTGTAAAAACTTTCCCGAAATAGAAGGCAGTAAAATAGACAGAAGGGAGGGGGCTTCAGGAGATTTGTTGACAACGTATCTGTCTCTTAATAGACAACATATTCCCATTTACCTAACCAAAAATTAACATTCACTAAATTATGGACATTTTCCGGCCATATATGATCAGTTCCAAAACATCCCAAAGAGAGCACCATTTTGCATCTAAAAGACCTTAAATTAATAAAAAAAATTCTTAAAGGGGAGGGGGAACCTCTTCCCCAGGACGACACCTTTATGTAGTGACAAACGAAAGATCAAAACTGCTGCATGCAAATGCAGGAGCGCATCAAAAATAAAGGTGTAATTTACACAGACTTGGGGGAACTGAGGTATTATTACATCATCTATGGTGCTCCCAATCACAAAAAACCTGGCGACGCCACTGATCTCAAGCCAACTTGCAGGTCTTGTAATGATCTCCGAATTCAAAATCCAGTTGTCTGGGATGACCCTACATGTTGATCCCTGCCTTTTTGAGCTTAACAGGACATTGTTGCTCTTGTACAATTCCAATCCGGTGCAGCTTATCAACAAGTGCTCAAAATAGCAGTTCCTAAATGTATGAATATACCAATAGCCTACCAAAGAACATTGCCACTGAAATTAACCCCTTAAAACAGTCCGTCTTCCTGGCACTTCTGAGACATTAAAACCCAGGAGCTTCCGGGGGCTTCGCCCCGTAGGCCCCCACCGGGACTTTGCCCCTGGACCCCACCAGGGGCCCTAAGGCGGGCCCCTGGACCACACCCGTCATGGGCTCGCGCTTCGCGCTCGCTGTGCACGCTTCGCGTGCACATGTTACACATTTGCGATAGTTCACCCCATCCCCCCCCCAAAGTTGAAAAGAAATCTACGCCCCTGGTAGCAT
>JAIZAY010000980.1:0-24702 GCA_029531755.1 Holothuria leucospilota | reverse complement strand
GATGCCACTGGCATTTTCAAGAACAAATATGGGAACAACTAGAGTAGGGGCAGTGCCTCTCTGTGCTAAGCCCACTTACCCATGAAATGTATACCAGACTAAATAAGTGGACCTAGGAATTCTCCTAGAGTTGCACACGGCAAAATGGACGCTAAAATTTAATAAAACTATTCTTTGAAGTTCATGATACCAAAAATGTGCACATTTTTTAGAAAAATACCCAAACCATCCCTTCTCATATGACTGTTGGCCCCCACATAGCTCAAGGGTAGACTCGCCTTAGTTCTTTCTTTTTCAAAAGAAATATGATTGTTTGGGATTCCTAAGTAAAATCATACAAGTGACATCTCTGTTGTAGCTGGTCCTCTTTACTGGCTACCATCCCTGGAGAATAAGACAAGGATGCTAGACTTGTTTTATGCTACCCAAATATGTGATTCACAGTTGTGTCAAGGACAGGACAAGTGATAAACCTAGGGATGGCTATGGCATGTTGTCCCTATCAAAAAACATCCTTTAACTTACGGCATAAAAAGCTGCAAGAAAGACGCGTACCATATCATTCTGAGAAAGGTAAATAAACAAAACCAGAATGTTCTGATTCTAAGTGAGCATCCCAAATTCCATTTTACAGGTGGAAAATGTTCAGAACCAAAGCACACAAACTATTTTCTTTCTGGGAACACACAGAACCTCGCAAAATCTCCCTTTTGGTTAACTTTCTACTGTTGTTTAAAATTATGGTTCACTCGTTTCTTTTCTTACTGGTTAGTAAACCCAACACCTCAGAAAACAATTTCCTGGTACAGTAATCATCAATAATAGCCTGGTTAACTATGAAATGGTCTAAACCAATTTCCCCATGAATGACATTTAACCTTTTGTGAAAATACTTCCTTTATGTACAAAGTTCAAAAGGTACATACCAAACTTGTAAAAAGTTATCTTTCAGTGATGCAGATTTCTTCTTTTATTCCTTCTTCTTTTTCTTTTCTGAGATTGGCTGTGGAAAAGAGGAGGAAACAATGATCAAATAAAACATGTAGCTCAAATTCTAAGGGATGAATTGTAGTAAGAACAAGCTGGTAATGAGCATTCTAAATTATAAGACTATTTACAGGAACATTTTTAAAGGCAATAGTAATAACTCTAAAATAAGCGATAAGTTTAGGTCCATTCTTACCTCAGCTTAAAATCGCAGCTAAAAACTTTTTCACATTTTTTGGAGTTCCGCTTACACACAGGCTTAGACATTTTTTTGTAGGTGGGCCATATACTGCTAGGCTGGATTTCCTAAACCCACTCTGCCTGCATGAATATCAAACTTGCTCGATCCAAACCTACACCGGTACTTATGAAAGACTTTAATCGCTATGCTGCTGCCACAGTTTGCAGGAAAAGGATAGTAACGCTGGATTTTGTGAATGCAACAATAGGTTTTACTACGACAATTACTTTTACAGCTTACTTTAAAAAGGGACACAGTACTAAGGGGCTCTCTTCCTTTTTCACCGGGAGGCATTCCGTCTGGCCAGAAAAGATTAAACTCCCGGCAGCTATGGAATAATGTGGCAGTGACGTCACCTACGGTTTTCTCCGGAAGCTTCCCGAAGATTAAATAAGCAAGGCCAGCATAGTTAAACTATTGTGTGCAACACAATAGTGTCTGGCATGAAATAACGGACCGGCTTCGCGCGCGATGAATAGTGTAAGTTCTTCAACAGCTTATTGTCTGGAACTTAAGCTGTCTTTTATGTTGGAGGGCAAAAGCAAGGCAGACTTCGATCAATAGGGAAGACATTTACTATATGCTTTGAGTGCAGTTTTTGTTTACAGTTATGATTAGAGGTATGATGATACTGTACCGTTATCAAAAAAATTAAACTCAAAGTGGAAAGAAACCATTGGTGTGCCTTTGTCTTTATTTTTACAATGAACTGGTTTCCACCACACATTTGATGTTGGTTTTTTTTCTTTTTTGGTTTCCTTACTGTAACACTTTTTTCCATTTGGTTTTCTTTAATCACTTTTACAGCAACGAAATTATATACACTCGTGAAGTTTGCATGTGGGTACATGCATGCTTCCCAGCCCTAACATGTATTAATTTGTTGCATTTTTATCTAATTACGTGTTTTCAGTTTTGCGACGGTTTTGGTACTATGAAAGGTTGAAATGGGTCAAGGGATTTTACATTTGCTAAGGCTGAAACGTGAGCATTTTTTCCTATCTGAACTGTGGTAGGGTGAATGAGGCTACTACGAAACGAAATAAGCGAAACTTTGAAGCCTCCATACAAAAGCAATCGAACAGCGATGAAGCCCCAACGTCATGAAAACGAAACCCATACTTTTTCATTTTTTCAAACTGATTCATCGTAGGAGATTGATAAGTTGCGGAGGCTCCCTGGTAACTTCCTAGGCGTTGTCTCTCATGTTGTTAACGACGGCCCAGGCGGTTAACGTGACAGTTTCTGTGATACACAGCGTCATAGATAGCCAGATGGGTAAATAATTGTATGAATTTCATAATAGGCATCGCAAGTCCTCGTTTCGCTTGGAATTCTCTTCCCGTATTATTTCTTCCCAACAAGGCGTGGCCGGACGCGCTGTCGTCGATCAATTACCTTAACCTTAAGGGTGCAAACCCCTATAAATTGCTGAAGACCACAATTAAATTTCATACTTAGATCCTCCTGATTTGTCTTCCAGTTTTAGCGAAACATGTACGCACTGGTCCACAAGTGGCTTGCTCAACGACAAAATATCGAGCCTAGCAAGCTTCCGTATCCATATGATTAGCCTATGCTTGCAGCCTAACGTTGTAGTAGTCAAATACCTTGTACATGTACATATTTTGGGGAATCCCACTACATCTCGCGGACTCAAAATCCACAATCGATTCCTACGGTTAGCCTTATACAACTTTCGCCGACATGAAGCCTGTACGAATTGCGCGATGAACCAGTGACTTGAACAAATATAAATGCGGTGCTAAATTTAATGGAAGTAGTTTAGTGGGCAAATGCCTGTGATTTATCGTAGTAAATTCAGTCATCATCATGGGTACACAACTTATTTTTTACGTCAGTTTGTAATGACAGACTTCAAAAGTGAAATGAAACTTAAGAATTTATTGCCTTAAAAATGGCGACAGCGAAATGTGCTATACGATTGGATTGACGGCTTTGTGCTATGTGTTCTACGCACTGAATATTTATTGTGTATATGTAACGTCATCAAAATTGCATCTCGTCACTGAGTTTGTCTCTATGTCACAAATTACAGCCAATCAGAGTATCGCTCACGCTGTGAGTTTGTGGCCACAGCTTGTCGTAAGAAGGGACCCGGCCTGATTGAATCACTACCGTGTATGTTTTACGGCTAAACGTGTGATTCGGAAACCTGTCTGCTTTTATAGCACAACCTTATTTGACTTCATTCCACACTCTTTTTCTCAAACGGAGGGGTAGCTTTCGTTTGACACATCTATTAGTACCGGCTGTCCCTTTCCGCTGCTTGAGCTCTTCTGTATTTACAATTCCAGACTATAGATTACTTGAATGCAATGCGTACACCTTTCAAAACGGTATAAGGGAAATAATTTTTTAACCCCATTGAACCGATGTGTTGCTTCTCGGTCTTCCTGAGGTCGTAGCTTCATCACGGGGAGAACACTTCTGGGCTAGCGTTTGCTTGTCACACCAGTTCAGCTTCGGCCGTGAGGACTTTATGAGAAAAAACCCCTGAACCCTAATAAGCGTTTCATTGTCGGAAGTCGCAGATCAGAATCGGAGTCGACTCATGGGGGTGGGGGTTATAGCATGATATAATTTTAACAATAAGTTATTATTCATGGGGTGTTTTTTCCCACTTTGGATCCGTTCTATAATGATGATCAAAACAAATCAAGAAAAATAAAGATATATCCGTTTAGCTTCACAAATTATGATTCTTTATGAACTGTATTGACTTAACCCTCTGGAGGAAAAGTATACAACACGGAAAACATAAAATATGTAGCAAAAATAATAAGTCAACTTTCATATTTACAGGTTGATGGTGCATATCCACCCCTTCCTTTGAAGAAACAAAGCTCCTTCAACTAAAACAAATTCTACCCAAAAATTCTTCAACCATAGTCAATTTTGTCACCAGATATGCAAACCTAGTATATGCATCGCACCGTAATATTTCAATTAAAGAACATCACCATTACACGAAATGTCAAATATTATGTCAACAGGTATATAGCGCCAGGATATGCCCGACGTGTGTGGGGGAGGGGGAGGGGTGAAACAACCCGAAGCCCCGACATTGTATCAACCCATCCTGCAGAGATGGTCAACCACCCAGCAGCGAGTCGCTTTCCACCGTCCCGTACGACATGATGTTGATACACCGATCCTGAATGTCAATATTACATCACAATAGGCTATTACAAGCAAAATATTGTACACAGTAGTCCTACTCAGAATATGCACACAGGTTCTGTGCTTCACTGTTGAAATTAGTTGCGTATAGTTATAAATATACATCCGATAACAGGGGAATCTGTTACACAAAGCGCACAGTTTACGGCTGAACTATAGGATTATTATGTAGTTTATGAACACTATTACTATACGATAAATCAAAGCTTGTGAGATTCCAATGATTACGTCACATATTCAAACAGAATGGAAAAGGGCTATGGATGGCCGTAGCCCGCGGGGGGGGGGGGGGCATGGGAATACTGCCCCCCTTGACATTTCCAAATCGAAAATGAAAGTTGGCCTACTTGAGAAAAAAATACTGAAATAGTAAAAAATTCATTCCACTGTCCAAGTTATGCTTTCAAGGCCCCCAAAACATAAGGAATTGCATATAATAATAAGGGATCTATTTTTCCAAAATTTTCCCGCGATGGTCTCCAGACCCCCGCCCTGGACGCGTTCATTTGTGAGTTCCTCTTCCTGACGAATAAACCCCGTTCCTCCTACAAGATACATGCTTGAAGACACCAGTTTATACGCTGGTTGAACTAAAATGAGCTATGATTACCTTAAATTATCAGTTATAGACTCAATGAGCTTGTAAAGAAACTTTTAATTTAAAGGGCATAAGCAGTTGCAGCAAACTTTTTTGAAACAACTAAATTTCAAAAGTATCCTCTTAATTCACTTCAACAATCTTTCATACTGTATGTAAGAACATAAGTATTACATTTTCAAGGTAAACCAAGGAGAAACATTGTCATATGATCCTCAAGAGCCATCCATGAAATATCATACCCGAGTACATGCAATAACTGGGTGTCAACTGTCTGCAGGCACGCCACTTGGTGTTCTGCTTGGACAGTGTCACGAACTGCCCCCCCCCCCCCCTTGGGATTTCGCCCAGGCTACGGCCCTGCTATGACAACCCGTGGTTTGGTTACAGTAAACCAGAATAGTTAAAACGAGTGGAGACTTGATGAGATTTGGGTGACACGTTATGATATAAAAATTTTATGACGGTTAAGTCCATATTCAAACGTTTGTCTTATTTGAAATAATTGGTCGCCCGCGCCCTTAAACCTCCGCATGGATAGACTTTTTCACCTGTGGATTATCGCCATGTGTCGATGCTGGTCTTGTTTCGACGAAAATACATCTTTACAGGCAGAACAGCGACCTAGACCCAAAGCACTAAACTTCTCCATGTTTTCGTCGGGTGTCTGAAGAGGTCTTTGCATAGCCTGCATGTAGGTGTAGTAGTGGACATCGGGCCCTGGGAAGGAGCGGTCTACAACAGGGGTTGGCATTCCTCCATGGTCGAAGATACTGGCGATCGCTTTGCCTTGAGGGGGGTTCGTGGTGCAATGGTCACACGACAGGTTCGTGCACTTCATTAGGGTGAACTCTCCTATGCGTCGGTCACAGTGGTTTGAAATAAACTTCAGTTCCGCCATGAGTTCGGGGTGATCTCGTAGTTTTTTCTGTGTTGGTGCTTTGAGGACATTGTGCACCTCTGCATAATCACTCCATGGAGTGTCCATCTGGTTGCAGGGCTCGGTGAATGTGGAAACCGGGAAACCGTCGAAACTACTGTCTTCCCAGTATCCGCCACATCGCTCCATCGCCGCATTGAACACCAGCGCCTCCTTCTCCAATCTAGCTTTCTCAGTTATTCCAGTCTGTGCCGACGGCGGAACCGTTTCTCCTGGTATACAAGCAGGTAATGTCACGGCCGAAAGCTTGTTCGATAGTGGTGACCACAGATGTTCGATCATATTAAAGGCGGAGAGGCCAGGTCCATATGTGGTTGCACACAAGATGTCCAGGTTCCTTCTCTTGAAAAGACGTCCGAGGAACAGCTGGGCGGTCCATGATTTGGTGTTCCAGTCACTGCCACCGTCTACACAGAGGATAATAACTCTTTTGCCATTACCTTCCCTGTTGAGGATAGTGTCCAAATCGTTCACATGGCTCTGAATGTTCACACTTCTAAAACTTTCCACTCGATTAAAAATGTACGCTGGCCCAGTTCTTGGAAACTGGAAAACAGTGCGCCCTAATTTGTCACTTGTTATAGGATTGACACTTTCTTTCCTAGACAGAACCACGTAACCAGACGGAGTTATTTTATAGCCCTTGGACACAGGAAAATCGTGATCCAGAAAGTTCGGTGAATCTTCAGCAGGGAAAAAACGCCTCAGCTGATGGTACCTGCTAACCGCAAGACCCCCAATGTTCACTTTGTTCATGCAATCCGCAGACAGCATTAATGTTTCGTCCTCAAATTCCGTACCGAATTCCAATCTGTAACGAACCCTAGAGGCGTAGTAATGGCCATCCATGTTTCCTTTCCGTACATCGTTCCTCTTTTTCGCTAATTTTGCCTTCACAAGTCCTTTGTATCTATCTTTTGTGTTTCTAGCTTCAGACGGTGGGTCCATAAGGCGACGCAGCGTCGTTTCACTCACTGTATCTAAATCACTCACGTTTTCAATCACATGTTTTTTCAGTTGTTTGAGTGAAGTTCCGCAAGTGTTGCCAGTAGCGCTTCGACGCTTTTCATGGGCCTTAAAGCCGTTCCCCCGGACAAATTCTTCAACCGTCGGTACAAGTTGTTCAAATTTTTCAGTGAAAGGTTTTCTTCCGCAATTCGGTCGAGGCTCTCGAACACGACATTGTTTCTTTTTGGGAGGTGTACGGACCTGTGGCAAACTCATCTGTCGAGATTAAAAAAAAAAAAATAAGTAAAGTTTCAGATGTTTTAATGAAATTCTGAAAAGAAGTTACAAGAATAGTCTAGTGTTTTGCATTTCTTCATTTTTCATCCTATTGCTTTAACCTAAGATTGATTAGAGTTGCTAACTTGCCCCTAAGGCTGTTTTGTTAGGGTGCTGCCAGTGGCGTGGATTCATCTCCAAAGGTGGGGGACTTCACTATTTGCGAATCGCCGTCCTGGGGAGAGGGGGTGTTCCCCTCCCCTTTGAACCAAAAAAAAAAAAAAAAATAGGTGTCTTTATGGCAAATGGTGCCATATTTGGGTGCAGTTTAGCTTTTAAAATGTAGTGTCAATTCGTAATCTATGTTATAATACAAGTCATCAAAGTTTTTGTTTTCATCATTTTGAAAAAGTGTGGGGAGACTTATTGGAGAGTCCCCCCTTCCCAAAAAAGCGAGGGGGACGCATCCTCCATCCCCCATGATCCACGGCTATGGGTGCTGCACCCGGTCAAATTTTGCAGAGGGTGCTCAGCGCCCCGGACAAAAAATGTACCACTCGTACAAAAAGTCGAGCCGTCCGGACAGAAATTATCAATTCAAAAACTTAAAACAGAGCAAACAGCAATAATTTCAGTGTGAACATTGAGTAATGATAATCAGAAATGTACTTAGTCATCAAAGAAGGCCATAATTAAATTTATCATCTATTTAGCAAACATTTTTCAAAGAGAGCACCCCTTCTCTTTGTAGACAGCGACCACTATAAACCTTTAAACTTCCGAGCACCCGGGCAAAAATTAAATCAGTGTAGAACACTGCAAGGTCAACCCACCAGGCCTGGACAGTGTGTGTATGTGTGTGTGTGTGGGGGGGGGCAGGTGGGTAGGTGGGTGGGTGGGGGATATATTAACGCAATAATATTTTTGCAATCCGCAACCTTCAGTCCGGGAGATTGTGTAAACACGAATAGCTGCAGCCGGGAGCCGAAATGATTGTTAAATATCACAAATTAGTTATATTCGTAAGAGAAAATTTCCACCAGGCCTATTTCCAAAACTTTCAAAATTGGTACCATATCATATTGCAGCCGAGGACCTCCAGAACATTAATGTCTCAAACAGGAGGGACCCATCCCCATAGGCCCCTTCCCTTCTCTCCTTCCTTCGAGCTCGCTTAATCGCATCAGCTAACAAATAGGTCCATTTTTGTTTTTTCTTCAAAATTCTCCCCCTTGGGCCATGTATAGGCTGTAACAGCCTAGCCTTTATTCCCAAGTAACAAATGAATGTTAGGATAGGTGTTACAGTAGCATAGCAAATAACCTAGGCCAATACGCTATCAGTTCGGGAGATTTTTTAAACACGAATACTGTAGCTGCAGCCGGGAGCCGAACTGATTGTTAAATATCAAAAATTAGTTATATTCGTATGATAAAATTTCCACTATTTCCAAACCCTTCAGAAAATAATATTTGCTTCAAAACTTTCAAAATTGGTATCATATTGCAGCCGAGGACCTCTAGAACAACAAAAATGTCTCAAACGGGAGGGGGAAACCTGTCCCCAAAGGTCCCTTCCCTTCTCTTCCTCCTTAAGCTCGCTTAATCGCATTGGCTAACAAAGAAGTCCATTTTTGTTTCTTCAAAATTCCCCCCCCCCCCCTCATGAGGGCCATGTATAGGCTACAATAGCCTAGCCTTCATTCCCAAGTAAACAAGTGTGTGTTAGGATAGGTGTTACAGTAGCATAGCAAGTAGCCTATAGGATACGCCCCTTGGGGAATCGAAGAGCTGGTCTCGATCCATCAAACTGGCTAAATCGCACCGCCTAACAAATCGGTCCTTTTTTTTTTCTTCAAAATTCCTACATTTTCACGGGAATATGTTTGAGGCAATCATGATGAACATAAAGAAACATGAAGGAGCTGCAGTGAAGACTTACCCGTGCCTTCGAATGTGGAGTCCACGCAGAGGTAAGGGTGAGGACCCTATCTAGTGGTTTTCCATCGCCATCTTCATAATCGAATCTAGCATCCAGCCACGAATCAAGAGAACTATCGTCAAAGATTTCCATATTAATTTAATTATAGTACTATAGAATCGCTCCTGTATCAGTTGTAGCACTGATGAAGAAACCCACGCTAAAATAATCTAAATATAGCCCATTATATTGCACACACGATCAAATCTGTCACACATATTACGTAATCATTAAGTTTGTTTGTCGAAGGCGCACCCGTGCGTTCTTTTGTAATAGTCCAGCAACGCATTATTTGCAAACCGCAACAGGCAGTTCTGAAAGAAATAAATCCACACGGACCTATTCAGCGCGCCTTTTCAGTATATCGACAGGCCTCCTTGGTACCCCCTTGTGCAGCCGTACTTCATATTGCAACTCGTACTTGTAGTATAAACAACCTGTATAATAATGGCCACCAAAATTTTGTCATCAACGCCTGTGATCGTGATGTGGCTCGAGCCCAAGAGAGACCGAGGCAAAGAATCCATCGTAAAGGCGAAAGAAATTGTGAAGCCCCATCAGAATAAGTTGCGACCAGGCCTCACTGCTCTAATTAAATGGAAATCATCTGGTCGTGTTTACAAGGCCATCATTAAATCCATCCAAGGTATGTTAAACTTTTTTGTACTTGACATACTTAATAGTGGGATTGTGGGTAAGGCTGACAACTGTCTCGATTTACGGCGTATATTGGCCTTGTCCCGACTTAATGACCTTGTATGCGATTTTAATTTATGTTTGAGAGAGGTGAAAGGGTGTAAATGGGGGAGGGGGGATTTGATGATTGTGTAGTAATTGCATACATATTAAGATTTGCAATCATAATATTAATTCCCATATCATCACGGTTATAATGCGGTAGACAAACAGAATAAAGTAAATTTGCTGGCATCGTTGTTGATATTATTAAAATCATTGTCAAGTTTTAATTTTAATGCAAGAAACATCAAAAAACGGGCCCGGCCCATACCAACGTTATGTACGCGTTGCATGATGTTTTCGTCCGTCATTAGTCCATTGCACTTTAAATTATCTCTTTAATGATTTTTGTAGCATCCTCGTTGGCCTCTTCACTTATTTCTCCTCCCCATCTACTCCTAATCTTCCCAAACAATGTGGTGTTCCACTGCCATGTATTAAAATCTGGTAAAATGATACTTATGGCCATAGGCGTAGGAAGCTTTTTGAGACGGGTGGGGGTGGGGGGCTGAACCTTGTTTCGAATCGCCGGCCTGGGGGAGGGGGTCCTCCCCTTTCGAAAATTTTTGGGTATTTTAGGGTGCTCAGATGCAATTTGGTGCAACATTTTGGACAACTTTTAAGGAAAATTGCTGCAGATTTTTGACATTTCTTACATGCAGAAGAGACAAATAAGGGGTTTTGGCCTTGGATCTTGGGGGGAGGGGGGCGGAGCATACTTCTTCCCACCACTTTGGGGTAGCCCTAGCCCCCCGCTTCCTACGCCTATGCTTATGGTGGAGTGTGCAGTACCGCACTCAGGTGTTATTGGTTGTGAACCAGACTTGAAAGTGACCACAGAGTTTCAAAGACGAATGAAAATGGTGTGCAGTATTGATATCGGTTCTGCGATAGTTTGGACTTCTCCGTGTTCTGTTTTCTCCTAGTCTAAAACTCCGTCGTATGTAGGTTGCGCCTATAGCATACAAAATTATTAAATATGGCCATAAAGTGGAGTCAACAGTATGAAGGAATACAGAAGCGATGTATAATCACATTTCCGGGATAGCATCACAGATTTCCCATCATGCATTGCATTTCTCAAAGAGTAACATTTTTTAACCTTAATACCTCCAAAATTCAATTTGCTACTGAGATGCCGTTTTAACGCCCTGATACAGAAAATTATTCTGCACTTTTTTAAACATCAGATTTAGTCACCAAAAAAATCTTTAAAAAGTTACTTTCCTTTGTTATTTTATAGGGTTACAGGTTGACGACACCAATGCTGAAAATGCTGATATGGACGACGAGCAACCCTTAGCTGCTATTAGAGATTCAAGACGAGCTGCCGTGCCTGTTATCACAACTGAAGAGGCTCCCACCCTTGTGGACCAGACAGCTGCCGCGGACAGCACCCCCAGCGAACGATCAGCTGCAGTAACTGCCACCAGTCATATCACTGGAGACTCGATTCCTGCCCTTAACGACGTTGCACTAAGGCAAGTTTAGAATCAAAGTGAACTTTACCATCAAATCCGTAGAGACATTAAAGACCTCAAAACGGAAGTGAGCAGTGTGAAAAACGAAATCGGTGAGATGAAGACGGAATTTTCGCAAATGCTATTGAACTATAATGCAAATTTCCAGCTACAACTTGGCAGTATTTCTGAAGCCATCAAACAACTTAATGGGCAAACCGAATCACTCACGAATCTTGTTACAAATAGGATTAATCGTAAAACATCCATGACCCCACCTCGTACCCAAAGCTTAGCAGGCACAGCTGGAGCCCCGTCGACACCCCGTAGGGATTCAAGGGATCTTACACCGTTGTACGGCGTGCTAGAAGGGGACAATGTCAAGATCGAAGTTGACGCAGAAATGAGTATTTTCGTAGGAAAAACAACATATGAGAACTACTTTACTACATCATATTCCGCAACAAGCTTTTTGAGAAAGCTTATGTGTCATTTTTTTACCGAGGAGGAAATGTTGACATGTAACTTTGAGGGAGGAGATGTGGTAACGGCGACGGGCAGAGTACACATGAAGCAACTGGACCCTAGTAAAAGGAAGGCGTTACTTCGCCAAGTTGAATTGGAGTTTAGTGGCTCTACGAAAACGCTCGAAGCGTATGCCAAGCTAAAAGCAGCCATTAATGATAGGTGCAGATCTGAAAGACGAAAATACAACTGAAGTAGAACAGACATGAGAACATTTCAAGATATAACTTATAGTATAAATGTAAACTTTCGGGTGTCACACGTGAATTTGCTATGTATGCACGTCGCCATCATTCATGTGAGTGGATATTGCACATTGTTTAGTGTAAGATATGACATCATTTCAGGGTGTCCGACGGCCGGGGCGTAACACCAGACCTTTTCATCCGGGGGGGAGGGGGAGGGGTTTAGGGGGCAAAGGTTTCAAGTGATGGGGCACTTCCCATGTTCCCAGGACTTGTGAACTAATACTGCTTGAGATAAATTTCCCTTTTAGTCATACAATGAAACATGTTTTGTGAGGAAGTTTTGTGTTGTTTATTGTGTACCGTAACTTCTGCAATTTTTAATAGCAAAATTTTTGATGTACATCATTAACCAGGGCCATTTTAGGTGTCACTTGAATATTTATATATTATTTTAATATTTTTATATTTCACTGCAATCAGGGAGTTGCTATCACTACCCCAAAAAAAAAAAAAATCCACAGCTCCCTTATCAACAACTTTAACCGATTGATTTAAATGTCCATGTCCTACTTTTTGCTTTTATATTCTATACAGGTTTATCTCTTTCAGTTGTCACGTTCACGAGATTAAACTTATGCCTATTTGAAGTTTACACGACAGTGTCTTCTTTATTCCTCTTCTGCGTCAAAAAAAGAGAAAAAACCACTAATAAAGTTCTCTGACACCGTATGTACCAGGCATGGTCGTCAACAAACAGTGAACACCGCCCTTTTAAAAGGGAGGGGGGGGGGCCTCTTAAAAGGGAGGGGGGTACAGTTCTTTGATACGAAACAGCAGTATTCCGCGTGGCGGTACATCAAAGAGCCGCTTTGCTGTGTAAGAAAAATTCCGCAGGCCTAATTGACCGCAACTTTCGGTGGAACAGTGTCAGCCTGTGATAGGGGTGGCGCAATGTGAAGGGAAGGTGACATGGACCCGTCGAGGAATCCTCTACCCCATCGGGGAATTTGTCCAATTACGTAGGGGGTAGCCTACTATAAAGTATGTCATATGGCCGACGACGATCATTCGCTCCGTCGGGCGACCCGTCTTTTCACTCGAGGGCAGGTTCTTCATGATAGTTTAGTTGCATGAAAAAGGGATCAGGAAGGATGAAAATCCCCATCAAGGACCCCGCGTAAAAAAATTAAGCAGTCCGCCTCCTCCTACATCCTTCGGCAATCAATAACGAATCTACCCAAGGTTTTTTTTTAAACCAATTGAGGCTTAGGCTTGGATAAAACAACCAACTCAGGAAAGCGGTTCCATTCACCGATATTATAACCAATATTGAACCCAAAATAGCGTCGTTGATTTAGCTTCTTTCATAGCTCCAATCCCTTTCGATGCACAGTGCACGCCACCCTCACCCCTGCACGCCACCCGGGCAAAGTTGCGTATTAGCCGACACGGATTTCCGCAAAGTTGCCGGTCGGGAATTTCATCCATAATAGCATATGGTTTTTTCTATTGTATTTGTCGCCCGATACGGCAAACAGTTCGTGGTGGGATCTTTGTCCATTTCATCGGGCAGACTGGATACAGTACAATGCGTGTTATTCCCAATAGACACGTCAGCCATCCCGACAGGTGATATTTTTAGCACGCAATGCGTATTGACGCTTCTATGTGTACCTAAAATGTGCAAAAGACTTTCCAAAGTCGGATCTTTCGAGAGACACTAAATCGGCACTGAACTCGGTACCCGGGTTAGCCTATTTTACATCGAGCGCGTACATATATTGTGCAAAACATTATACGATCCCATGAAACCCCTTCTCTCATGCCAACTTCGTTGGGCAAGTCCTGAAGTAACCTTGCGGTCTGATAATACATTTATCGGGGGAATAGTCTATTATTGCTGAACATCACATGCAGTGCTGCGTAGTATTATTTTACAAGGAGTGTGATACGTGGTCACGTCAAATTCCTAATAATGGCATGTAGGCTAGGGGCCTATCATGTACAGTTGCACTTGCACTGAGCAGTGTGAACAGCAAGCAGGCCCACGATACTGCTGTACTGAGGCTGCATATGCAGCATTGCATAGATCTGTTTGGGGGCAAAGTCCAACCCGTCTTTGACCAATGAGAAAGCTGCATTATGAAACCTGGAACCAGATGGTAAACACGTGTAGGAAATACTGCATGCAATGTACCATGATGTATGTTATATGTGCGTGCGTAGTGTTTTGAATAGTACGAATAGGCCTATCGTCTCCCTGCTAGGCTGTTACAGTGCGTCGTAAATGTCGCAGGTGTAGGTAAATTGCAGTGTGCGAGAGTGTACCGTAATGCGTGTGATGAGGTTGTTTGAATCGCATAAAACCGGAAAACGACCAACGAAAAATTTACTTAAAGTAATAACAACAGAAGAGCCATGAGTTTCATATTTATTTTGTTCAAAATATGGAGAAACCTTGAGAGATGTGTAAAATTATTTAGACTTAACATAGTACGCATTTTGATGCAATTTTTTTCAGGCTCGCAGGAAGTTTGTAGCCCGATCACGGAGTTGTTTTCGAGCTCTAAATTAACACGTTCGTTCTGATTCAAAAAGGCAGTCTAGAAAAACTAGTGATGAAATGCTCTCGTTGTATGTATGCACTAATACATCTGTTGTTATAGTACGTTCCTTCTGTGCAGTTGATGAAAATAAATCAATATCCCGGTTCCCTTGTAACTCGAGCCTCTCAGTAGTCTTTTGTGATACTTATCGGATTAAATCTAGGCCGAGGGCAACCTGTGCATAATTCGGAAATGATCGTGAACGAGCAGAAGGTACGTAAGCACTAATGAGTCATGCTTCAGTGAGCATCGATAAGTCCTTTCCGCCACGGATGCTCCCGGTGAAAAAGGAAGAGAGCCCTAAGTACGTACTACAGTACTACAGTACTAAGTACTCCACTTGCCTGAGTGATTTTTGCTTTCCCTGGGCTGGCAGCATGGGGATTTGTCCAAATCCTGCTTACACAGGGTTCATACAGAATTAAATTTTAAATTAAACTTCCATGATTTTTCAATGACTTTACAGGATGATCACCATTTTCCATTACTACTTTTTAAATGTTTTTGAACATTTTATGAGTCTATTGACAGCACACTAAGCAGCCATCACAGTGCCCATGGGTACTATCATCAACACAATGGCTTACAACTCCCCTTACAGATGTTCAGTCCAACCAATTTTTGACAGTGACAACAAACACTTTAAAAGCAATGATCAGGGTTTTCAATCCATCATTTTTTTAGGAGTCACGGACCCTTTAGAATAAATTTACAAGAGTCAAAACTAAAAAAGGAGTCAAAATAAATTTGAGTTTAATGCAACAAACTTTATTCCTGTTTTTGCCTAGAAGAAGCAGTGTAAAATGTACTGAAACAAGGTGGCAAATCTCTCCTATGATAAGAACGTTTGTGTAGACTGTAGCTTACATCATGCACTGTAACTTGAAACTTCCCATGTACTAGGATTATGATTGTAAAGTTTCCCCGCCAAAATATGCGCCGTGCATCAGACACACTTCCAGAAATAACTAGATAGAATTGAAACACATGCTTTTAGCGCTAGTAGCACTACTACCAAATGTGCATCTACAGAGGCTTACAATGTACGCGTCCTCTCTGTACGATTCGTTCATTGCTGTAAATGCATAGTGTACTGACATCACAGAGCAGTAGTATAAGTTCTTATAATACTACTCTATGACTGACATTTACATCGATGTCGATTGCAGCAGAGCTTTGTGTAAAACATGCCTCATATCTGCATACTTGCACAGCAGTTGTCGTGAATGTGAAAGACTGCGAGTGGGATTTCATTTAATACCACAGACATATAGTGTACAGAGACTGGCAATGTGTGTCTTGCGTCACTAACGTCCTGGGTAACATCTTCTACCGATCATGTTAGGCAAGTGTATATTTGTCCCTGGCCTAGCCTTATGTTTAAAACTGAAATTGAATTACGAACCAGAACACTCCGATCATCTACGCATGTTGATGTCTGTGATCTGTTTAATACACTAGCACTCGTTTCGAGTCAAGTCTAATCACGGAACTAGGTGCATGCGGGTGCAGTTATTAGGCATAAATGTATACGTGGGAATGGTGGTAGCTCTGTACTGTTGCAGCGATACAGTTTTTTATTTAGATTTTTACCAGAACATACAGAGAGGTGGAATATGTCTCACAGAACAAAGTTGGGAACTGGAAAGTGCTGCCAGTTTGTGAGTAAATTTGCACAATGAATGTATTGGCAAAATTGCTTAATCATTACTGATTGTTGGGGTGAAAAAGCTGTGCATCAGTTTGACCCCAGAGGTTTTGTGTCTGTGCGTCAAAATCAAAAGTTGTGCATCATTGACCCGGGTGCCCAGGTCAGTGAAAACCCTGAATGATCATCTTCATTTTCAGACAGTGATAAGTCAGTAGTATGTATTGATATGATGTGGCTTGTGCAAAATTCCACTGTCTTTGTCATGACTTCCTAATCAAACTTTCTGTAACTTCTAAAATGACAAATTTTCATAGCTTCCTCACAAGTTTTAAATTCCAGAATTTTCCATGACTATACAAAACCTGTATTATGCATGAATGTTACAATTCAGCAACAAAATACAGTTTCAACTACTTAGGAAGTGATCTTAACGCCTTTTCACATGATCGATTCTAGATACTGTGTGCATCATACATTTTTGGATCATTTGACATTTGGGGGTGCACTGGGCAATAAATTTAGAGGATGCATTCTGTCAATGAGTTTAGACCATTCAATACTGTACACCATAAAATCAAGTCTATATTAGGCACATGACTTTTTCTCAAATATCAGATTGGTTGGGTATTTAAGTTCTACTTGTGATGTTGCATGAAATTATGAGCTTGAGGAATGAATTATGACACTCAGTGCATGCGACATTTCCAGGGCAAATATTGGGTTTGTGATACAGAAATCTTCCGATCTTAAAAACCATGAATTATGGACAATTAAGCCAGCTGGGTATCTTTATTTTCAAGGAATAAGGTTCTAACAGAAAGAAACTCACTAATTCCTAGCTCATGAATAATTTGAAGGCCAAACTTTCAAATTTTGAAATGATGCAACATACAAAACTGTTCTACAGCATGTTATTTTGGGTAAGAAAAGCTATTGTAAGGGTTTATTGTTGAGACTGAAGGTTTCGTGATGATAAAGAGGAATTTTTGTCTGATCTTTATGCTGCACTGTAAACACAATTTTGTCCCTGAAGGGTCATAAATAGTTGTAGCAGGTACAGTTTACATGGTGCATTTTAGATGCATGCATCTGACTTATGCATTAGACATAAGGTAAAATTGCATAATAGAAACAGACTTTTAGAAGTGATCTCAAATGGAGAAGAATGTTTTCAGGCCAATCCCCCCCTCCACCCTGCCCACTAGTAACATCCTCCCATCAACCCTAACAAAACACTCTGCAACAAATAAGTTTGACTCACTGTTTTGGGTTCAGCTACTTCCTCCTGCTTCTCAGGTTCTTGCTTGATTGGAACCTCTTCAGGAGGTTCATCTTCTACTTTGACTTTCTTCTACAGTGCATCTTCATCATCGTCATCTGTCTTGAACTTCCTCTTTTTGCTCCCAGAGGGTTAAGTCTATGGATGTATAGTAAGTGTGTATCTCACTCTCATTCTGATACTTGTCAAATTTACCTCGAGATTTACCGGTACCACTGATTCTATGAGTCTAGGGAAGAACAAAATAAATCAATAAATTACATACTTGGATACAAACACATTTAATTATTTGTATCATATATTTACTGATAATCCTGAAGATTTGTAACCAGATTTCAACTCAAATCATGACATAGTGAAGAACAAAAGAATCTTTGGATTCTTCCCATTTTAAAGTTCCAAAGAGAATGAGAATCTTGGCCCTTCTAAAAATACTTACCAAATGACCAACTAAATTTCAGTGACATTAAATTACAATGCACAACTTATTTTCTACCAAATTTACAGGGTAACCGCAGCCACCCCACTATACACTAGCATACCTCCCCATTAAAAGTGGCACCTGAGGACATGGCTTTAAGACATCTTCACTTTGCAATGATGCCCCACAAAATTTACCTACACCATAGACCATAATGGGCTGAATGCACTTACTTCATTCTTTTTGGTGTTCTTTAGTTTCTAACCTTTGACCTTGATTCCCCCCTTTCCTGGTCTAGGTGCTCACACACATCTGCTAGCCAAAGTCCAACTGGTCTGGCCCTTTGCAAATCTTGCTGTAAGCCCTAACCATCTATGCAAATTCACACACAGTTCCTTTTAAAGGGGCACATTGAGTTGATATCGATAACTTTACGAGGGTGTTGGAGGGTACTTCCACACGACAATGATTATTATTAGCATAATTAGTCCAGTTTCACATCCAATAGTTACGCATAAAGCAAAAATTTTGAATCTTTTGGTATCCTGGCTTGTACGTAACGGTAGTGTACATAATTTGAAAAAGTGTCTGGTCACGAATTTTTGAAAACCGAATTGAATTGTTTATTACTCACTTATGAAACATTTATTTGTATGCAAGATGTGGGGATTGTTTAAGTTTGACCATTTGTCATTAGTATGTGAAGAAAACTAAACAGATTTGGCAAAATTTGGTGAATTTCATGAACCAACTCAATGTGCCGCTTTAATAATGACAACAATATTTATGTCACTGAGTTATTCAGATTTAGATAACTTTATAATACAATGGCTGTGTTCTGAAAAACCATTTAAAGATACAGACTTTAAAGGCAAATCTGAGGAGACTTGAAAGCTTTAGATGATTTTTCAAGGTAAAGTTGGGTTGATAGCTTACACTATGCCATTAAAAATCTCAGTTGAATGGAAATGTTTGCAGTGTTGAGAAAAGAATACAAGTAACTTGGGAAGCTAAACAAATGCTCAGTACATATGTGACATTTCATATAAATCATTTTTAGATGGATTGCCAGATGGAAAGTAACTTATAACAGGTATGTCATCTGCTACCTATTCAATGTTTTATGTTTCCAACGGGGTTGGCTGATGTAAATCATGTCAATTTAAAATCACTGATTTAAATCGTAATTTAAATCACTAGTATTTTTAACAAATACTGACTTAAATTGCAGGATTTCTATGCTGAAGTCAGATTATTCCACACAGATAATGTTCATCTGAAGGAAGTTCTTCACCTTAGCTGCATAAATGGGCCACTTGTTTGAAGGGAAAAAACAGTTTCAAAAACTGCTTTGAAAAATCAGCAAACTCTGAAAAATCTCCTCTTATTTGCAACACAAGTACCTCTGAAGACGTTTTTGAACATTAACATAGCAAACAAAAGAAAAAGCAAGGAGTTATTCTCCATGCATACAAACTATTCTCACATGGTTAAAAAGAACCATTCATGAATAAGGATACTGGGGTACACTAATTCTAATTGTTGTGACTGCATTTTCCCTTATAAAAAAGAAACACCTAAAGACACCACTATTTATAAAAAAACTGTAGTATTTTTCAGCCCCAGTACTTACCCCTTTTACTTCCAGGAACCTCAACCATGCCTCTAGTTTGGCCCTGGCCTCCAGTCCTACCTCAGCACTACTATCCCCTCCTAAGGCATCGTATTGGACAGTGAGGGAGCACTTTGCTGCCAAAATTCGGGAAATCTAAAATTTAATTGACCAAAATAAAAGTGTTCATTGTTTAGCAAATTTCTCAAGTTCCTTCTTACACCAGCAGTGAAATTTTGAATAATTGCTACTCTTCAAGAAATTCTCATTTGTAGAAGACATATAATCATTTATTTTCTTATCTTTCACAAATGGCTACTGCACATGGCAAGAGTATTATTACAGCTTTTCTACCTTTTGGCCAAAATCATGTACAGCATCTATTCTTTCCAGCTACAATCTTGGACCAAACTTTTGGAACACCTCCCACCATTGTGTCAATCTATGCTGTTGTGCACGATTTATGACACCCTAAGCCCAGTACACCCGTCCCCCAGTGCAGTACATCCCCATCCCCCAGTATATTGTTTCAAACAAAACTGGTACACCCCATATTGACCATATTACCTCCAACATTGTACGAGGGAGCAGGGGTGCAGGGTTGTTCCGACCAGTTTTGTCCAATATTGTCTGAGTTTAATAGGGTCTCAAAGTGAAACTAAAGATAGGACGTTTCATGAATGTGCACAAGGTAAACACAGCTGGGAACCTGATAACGAACAAACTTTTACAGATTCGTCCAAGAAGCCCCTATTTGAACCCAACAAAAACATTTAAACTGAGTTGTCAGTGACAAGTCCAGTGTGTGCGTATGCAGTGAAGTATGGGATAAGGGAGGAAAGCTTTCAGGTTTTTTTTAGGCTTGCGTTACTCGCCACTATACACTCCATTCCTATAGAAACTATCCACAAAGCCATATATTCAATGGATCATCACTTTTCTTCAGAGAAGAATACCATATGGTAGGACTTCCAAAACAGAAAAATAGCGGCCACCATAAACAGTGCTGGATAAATATCACTAGTGGAAGGATAATTGAAACCTTTATGTTAACTTACTACCCGTTATATCGCTGTCAAACATGATTTAGTCCTAATTTGTGATGGTTTGTAAAAATTTATCGTAGCCTGCAATTTTTTTGGAGGGATAATCTGCATGTGGATCTCTCCAGCAGGCACGACAAATTGACTCTTCTCAGATTCAGAGTTTACCTTAAAATAATTGTGCCAAGTTTTTTCAGTGACTACCTCTGTCCACGGTCTCCTGTTCTGTGTAGCGCGATTTGCCTGCAGCTATCTGCCCATCTGGCCGCGCCCCGTGGCGTTCAATCACGCGCCGGAGACTCAGACATCCCTTGCCCCTGCCGACCCTGACTTTCTCTTCGCCCTCTCTCCGCCTTTCCCCCCCTTGCCTCTCCGACTAACTTCCCGTCACCATCGCAGCACATCTTGGACAAATGTTGGAACCCTCCACATGATTGTGTCAATCATGATGTGTGCCACGACCCGCCCCCAACGCACCCCCCGTTGGCTCCTCATGCTCTAGGTTGCTTGCTGTCCTTGGAAACGTTAAAGGCGCATGGTCTATGGACTCCCCTCCACGTAAGCACCCGTCTCCGGCCGGTGACGTATGTTACATACCTGAATTCTCAGTGCAGCCCGCGCTGCAGGCTCCCTTCCGTCTGTGGCGCCTGCCCGCCTCCCCGGTTCCGACACATGTCGGCCACCAGGCCACCTGTTGGCCTCCAATTTCGTTCAGCACACTGTGTATCGAATTGTCATCTCGTGCACCCCCGCTGGTTTCTCCATTAACACGCGACACACCCTGGGTGTACGTTTCACCAACCCACTGAGTCCTTCCATAAGGGGGTTGCACTCTGACTCTGCAACTAAAAGCTTCCGCCTTTACCAATTTGCCGCCGGCCAGCACACACCCACCAATTAGTGTGTCACACATTTCACTTGTTTTACCCCCCTTGTCACTTTGCAAACCTCACATCTACACAGTCTGCTTCAGCACATACACCTATACCCCCCCGACGTCGAACAGTAAGCCACCTCACCCTTCCTTCACAATTTACGGACCATGGTTCCGTGCCAAGCACCCAATCCCCAGTGTTGTCATGTGTCACAACTACAAGTACATGGACCAGACCACGTGCGTATATATGTATGTACCACCCTTTTACTAAATAAATGTGGCTCAAGTGCAGTGACCAAAAAGTCTGGAAGGAAATCTGGTGTAATACACACACACCACAGAGACTCAAATATGCACCCAATTGAATATGTGACCCACGTATAACCGCAGACCCAGCAGCCCTCAATAAACAATTTATAGTAAACACCAGACGTCCGAGGCCTTGCACAGACACAGTCCTCCCAGCCCACCAACGAGAGGATTATATTGCCCGCCACATTTATACAGGACCGTTTGTCCACTAGCACTTGAGCCACATTAGGTAAAGTTGATGTTACACAGTTTTCTGTCCATGTAACGTGTACATCGTACTGAGCAACACTTGGGGGGACACCTGATGTCTTTGCACCTGAACCAGTGGTCAAGTGAAATTGTTGAAGAAGTGGTGATTTTTGTCAGTGACTTGGGAATTTTGAACAAAGGACAGTGGGTAAAAAGTGAAAGTCTTTTCCTATTTACATTGCCGGTCTGTCAAAATTGGTATGCTGCGCTTTTAAGTTGCACATCTGAAAACATGCAACTTATGTTTTTAAGTACCAGTTTGTGGGATGAAAACTTACAGCCAGCATTTTTTCGCTTTTTGATTAAAACCATCTGTGTGTTCATTAGGCCATTGTCCTCAAGTTACTACAAATATGGTAGGTCCTCAAGTGGTGGCCTGTGGTCAGTTGCGGCCTGGGATGTCTTTTATGCAGCCCACTGAGTTTTCCTGCCTTCCAGCGCATTTAGAATGTCAAATTTTCTCACTTTCAGCCCCAACCTGGTGGTGCTTCGGTTGGTTGTGATTCATTAGATGCCCCTGTTCAGGAACCACCACCTAGCTTTGAGAATGCCCAGAATGGGGTTCTGTATATCGGCACAACATCATAGATTTGAAACAACGTTGTGAGGGTGGTCCAACAGTTTGTCTCAAGATTGTCTGAGAATTGGCAGCACATTAGTCAGGGGGTTTTCAGAGAGGTTAGAGCGAAAGAATAAGAAAGTCAGTTCGTTATTTCAAGTGTAATGATCATTATTCTCTTAGGATGAAATCATTTGGCGATTCAGTGAAACACAAAAAAATATCCATAAACAATAAACAGTAGCACTGCAAAAGAATCAACGAAAAATACCTTGGCACAAGTATTTAAAGGTAAACTCTGAGATAAGATCAATTTTCTGCTGGAGAGGATTCCACATGCAGATTATCCCTCAAAAATGGGTACATAAATTTACAAACCATCACAAATTAGACTAAATCAAGTTTGCAGCGATACAAACGGTAGTAGTTAACAAAAAGTTCAATTATCTCCTACACTAGTGATATTCTATACAGCACGGTTTATGGGGCGCTATTTAGTTTTGGAAGTCCTACCATATGGCTATTGCTTCTATGAAGAAAAGTGATGATCCATTGAATATATGGCTTTGTGGATGCTTTCTATAGGAATGGAGTGTTATAGTCGGCGAGAACGCAAGCTAAAAAAACCTCGAAAGCTTTCCTCCCTTCACATACCATACTTCACTGCATTACGCACACATGGACTCGTCACTGACAACTCCAGTTAAATGTTGTGTTGGGTTCAAATAGGGGCTTCTGGGACGAATCTGTTAAAAGTTTGTTCGTTATCACAGGTTAACAGATGTTTTTACCTTGATGCACATTCACATCGCAAACGTCCTATCTTTAGTTTCACTTTGAGGACCCTATTAAAACTCAGGACAATATGTGACAAAAACTGGTCGGAACACCCTGCACCCTGCTCCCTCGTACACTATTGTGGATGGTAATAAATGGGGTTCAATATGGGGTCCTGTACCAGTTTTTTTTGGAAAACAATATACTGGGGGATGGGGGATTTACGCACTGGGGGACGGGTTTAATGGGCTTAGGGTGTCATAAATCGGCACAAACAGATAGATTGGTCACAATGGTGGGCAGGCCTGTTCAAAAGTGCTTGTCAAAGATTCGTAGCTGGAAAGAATAGATGCTGTACATGCTTTTGGCCAAAAAGGTAGATGAAAAGACTGTAAATACTCTTGCATCGTCAGCAGCCATTTGTGAAAGATAAGAAAATAAATGATTATATGTCTTCTACAAATGAGAATTTCTTGAAGAGTAGCCAATATTCAAAATTTCATGATGGTGTAGAAGGAACTGAGAAATTTGCCAACAATGAACACTTTATTTTGGTCAATTAAATTTTAGATTTTCCCGAATTTGGGCAGCAAATTGCTCCCTCACTGTCCGATACGATGGCCTAGGAGGATAGTGAGTGCCTGAGGTAGGAGCGGGAAGGCCAGGGCCAAACTAGAGGCATGGTTTTGAGGTTCACTGGAAGTAAAAGGGGTAAAGTACTGGGGCTGAAAAATACTACAGTTTTTTTATAAATAGTGGTGTCTTTAGGTGTTCCTATTTTATAAGGGAAAATGCAGTCCACAACAATTAGAATTAGTGACCCCAGTATCTTATTCATGAAGGTTCTTTAACCATGTGAGAATAGTTTGTAGCATGGGAGATAACTCCTTGCTTTTTTCTTTTGTTCTGTTATATCTAATTAATGTCAAAAACGTCTTCAGAGGTACTGTGTGGCAATAGAGGAGATTTTTCAGAGTTTGCTATTTTTCAAACGGCAGTTTGAAACGTTTTTCCCTTCAAAACAGTGCCTATTTATGCCGCTAAGGTGAAGAAACTTCCTTCAGATGAACATTTTCTGTGTGAATAATCTGACTTCAGCATAGAAAATCTGCAACTTTAAGTCAGTATTTGTTAAAATATACTAGTGATTAAATTACATTTAATAGTGGATTTAATTGACATGATTTACATCAAGCCAACCCGTGAAACATAAAACCCATGAATAGGTAGC
>JAIZAY010000992.1:0-24374 GCA_029531755.1 Holothuria leucospilota | reverse complement strand
CGCCACTAACGGCATTGATTATATGGTATGGAGTATTCTTATAGCATCTTGGCTGTCTTATTCAGACTATACTGGACTAAGTAAGGATGGAGCCTATAAAAAGAACCACTTCTAATTGAAACTGTGTGGCTCAGATAGGTAATTTTAACGAAGACATACAAGTACTGTAACCAATGTGAGAAGGACATATGCCCATGCAGTGGCCTAATTTGGATAACCTTATATCTTGCTGTCTTATACTGGACTAAGGATGGAGCCTATAAAAGGAACTACTTCTAAACTGTGTGGCTCAGTTAGTTAATTTTAGCGAAGACAACGACACTTACTGTAACCAATCTGAGAAGGACATATGAATTAAGAGGCCTAATTTGGATAATCATTTAACTTTAAGGCTGCCACACTCAAACAAGTTGCTGGGATTTTTGTCTTTTGCATGGGGCTTTCGCACAGATTTGCATGCCACCTATAGACTGTCCGTCCGGTAAATTTTTTTACTTAAAAACAACACAAGTGGCACAGTTCAGCAAGGACTTAAGGTGAAATTACATTTTAGGCCATAATATTCTTTTGGAATCACTGTAAAGTCACGGGAACAGTTACTCTGACTGTACAATGCAGTTTTATACATTAGAGGGCCTCCGAGGATGATGAATGAAAAATGATGATGAAGGCTAGAGCAAAGGCCATATATCCCCCATTCTGTAATGGAAGAACCCGATATGGGAAGGGATAACCAGCATGTGGGATTTATGTGGGAATTTTCCCCACATTTATGTGGGAATTTTTTCCCACATGCCCCAAAACCCACATAAACCCCACACGCTGATTTCATATAGGAAATATGTGGGACTTTTTTATAAGGGTATAAACAGATTAAAGCACTGGAATATAATTGCAGGTGAAAAGCAACTGCCCCTTCTGTTTCCCAACCATCCTACTATAGCCTATATAAAAGCCTGGGTACCAAATCTCAAAGACTTTCTTATAAAATCAAAGATTTCCCCAGACCAGGAGTCAAACAAAACAGAAAAAAATTATGCTGTCTTGCTTGATGTGCTCATAGCTGCATAATAAAACTTGACAAACCGTGCCTTGGTGTATAAAGGCTACTACTGATGCTGTTCTGCCTACAGCACAAAGAACAGAAACTGGTCTAGTTGGTTTTCAAAAACCTCTTAATTGTCAATCTCAGAATCCTTGTATCATGTATTACAACATGATCAGGTATTTTTTCCTAAAAAATATAACAGTTCAATGACTTGGTAACGTCAGATAGTAAACTGCCTACCCCCCCCCCCCACCTCGTTTCACGTCATCAAATTATAATGAAGAATACTGTCTTTCATTTGAGACCCAACTGGCATGATGCACAATGTACTTGAATCTTCAAAACCAACAGTTTCAGATCTTGGACCTTTAGTGAAGACAAATCGGGGTGGGGGCTATGATGGTGAGAGAATTTCATCTATTCACAGGCTGAGCCTAAAAAAAAACCCTTTAGAATTTGTTAACATAAAATGAAGCCTCCAAAACAAGTCAACAAGTATTTGGGGTACCTTACACTTCATGGCAAGACGTACAGTATTCCCAAATTCTAATAGCTTATTGCTGGCAACTTTGTAGGCTTTAGTAATACTTGTATTCCCATTATTTTAAATAATAATTCAGATTTGTAATTTCATAACCGTGAGAAGATGACTGATAGTACTTTGACTCTTTGGAAAATATCAATTTACCATGCTATATCAGTTGAAATCACTTATTAACACAGCTACTGTAGTAACTCCCAATGGTTTCCTGCACTTTCCAGTGTGTAGTACCAGAACATGAAACAAAAAAAGTACATCACTGCTAATTCCAAGTACAAACTTGCAGGAATTTTGATGTTAACATATCTATGAAGTCTCCGAAACAAGTTTTTACAGTTATTGATGAGTCTATCGAACATGTATTCTAAAATGTGGTTTATTCTGTTGTATCAGAATTCACCTCTCTGCTAATGTTTTAAATGCAAATTCAGAATGAAACATATTACTAAAAATGTGGAAAGATCAATATTAAACTTATTGTTGTTTCCGAGGCTTCATTGTGTTTCGGAGGCTCCAAGTGTTAACGGAAAGTCGGTATCACCCCATTTTTCAGAACGATGGGGCAAATTTCAACTATTTATGAATGAGTGAACAGAGAGCTTCACTGCTACATTTCTATAAGTAAAGTAGAATAGTTTTGTTATTCCTGTTAATACATGATGGCCAAACAGTTTGTTTCGGAGGCTTCAAAACTGTTAACGGAAAACTCACTCTTTTGAGTTTGGCTGTCACAAAATTCATGACAGTCCCAGGATCTTGTAAAGTTACACTCCAACTGAGAGTACTGTTATAAAATGTTACATAAAGAATGATTGGAGAGCTGAAAAGTAGTAAAGTATCATTGTCACTATAATGAAATGTTTGTTAACAAATGTTAACGGAAAATGAAGGCTCCGAAACGACACATATTAACATCCCATTCTCAAAATTGAAATGAGAGTCACAACTTATACTAATTCTGTAGTTTCCACAGGGCATGTTCTTACAAAGAAAGCATAACACAATCCATGAAGTGATTATAATAGGAACATGACTTTGAAAAAATGATGCCATAATTTTATCACAAAAGAGGTCAAATTTGGGGTACATATAGCTCTGCCATAACTGAGTGAAGTAACGTTCTCAAGAATTGCATGCTACCCAAGGTAGCTCCTACCCGTGTGAGTTATGTGGTAAAAAATATTGTGATTCTGTAACTTCCTGAGCTCACAACTGATCAATATGTCCCAAAATGCAAAGTTACACCCTTTACTGTAAAAATGACCGTTTTATAAACTGCAGGTCAAATTAAATTTAAGAGAGAAGTTTCCAGGCAGCCTGCATTTTTGTTGGGCTAATTAATAACGTTACCAGACCTGATCTCATAGCAATTATTTATTCTTTTGGTGAATTATCAATGAAGAGAGAGACCTCGATACTGTTTTGACTAGTAATTGCCTCTTGGATGGCATGTAATTTGCAAGATGATTTTAAAAACATTTGAAATAGCCGAGTATAGGTATAGTTCATTACAAGCTTCTGTACAGAAAAGTGCACTTGCAAGAAGGAAACATGAAAACAAGCTTGGGCTCTGTTTTGGGGGTACTTAAAATTAACATTTTGTGAATGATTTCACAATATCCTGTCAGATATGAAATAATATGAGTAATATATTAATTGAAAAATTAGCAAAGAAAATCATAACAAATTGAAATGTGTAGCAAGATCCTAGGAGCTCCACGGACAAGAGACTAGGGAGGGGTCCCAAGCCCACTTTGCAAAGAACTGTCTAATCTCCATGGGGAGGTACAGGTTATGAGATGAGACCTTCCACCTACCAGCTCTGAGTTGATTGGGGTCCCCTCAACCCTCAGGGTCCCTGGACATTGTCCACCCAGTCCACCCGCTTGCTACGTACGCTACTGCCGTGTTGTTACCGCAATGCTCAACATACTCAACCTAAAAGATGTGTTTGGTACAGGATACCACACATTGTGCTTCATCAATGTACTTTAAAGTTTGGCAACTTATGTGGGATGACTTGGAATTGGAACAAAAATACGTTTCAGAAGAGATTAAATACATAGGTTTTAGTGTATTATAAACTGCAGGTCAAATTAAATTTAAGAGAGTTTCCAGGCAGCCTGCACTTTTTTGGGCTAGTTAATTATGTTACCAGACCTGATCTGTACATATGAAAAGTTTTGTTTCATAGCAATTACTTATTCTTTCGGTGAATTATCAATGAAGAGAGACCTTGATACTGTTTTGAGTAGTAATTGCCTTTTTGACACCAAAATTTCAAAATGGAGTTTCATAAAAATTTCAACTGTAGTCATGTGCAGAATATGAAATAATATGATTAATATATTAATTGAAAAATTAGTAAAGAAAATTATAACAAATTGAAATGCGTAGCAAGATGCTAGGGGCTCCACGGACAAGAGACTAGGGAGGGGTCCCAAGCCCACTTTGCAAAGAACCGTCTAATCTCCATGGGGAGGTACAGGTTATGAGATGAGACCTTCCCTCCACCAGCCTTGGGTAATTGGTCAGTAGCCCCCTCAACCTTGTGTTGAAGGAAAAATGTTTTTCTTTTTCTGAAGACATGAAATACATCATACTTTATTGTATTAACCTACAGGTCAAATTGAATTGAAGAGAGCCGTTTCTAGGCAGCCTGCATTTTTGTTGGGCTAATTAATTACATTACCAGACCTTATCTATAAAAATTTTTTCATAGCAATTCATTACTCTTTTGGTGAATTATCAATGAAGAGAGACCTTGATACTGTTTTGACTAGTAATTGCCACTTGGAAGGCGTGTTATTTGCAAGATGATTTTGAAAACATTTTAAATAGCCAAGTATGAGTATAGTTCATTACTAGCTTCTGCACCGTAAAGTGCATTTGCAAGAAGGAATCATGAAAACGAACTTGGGTTTTATTTTGGGGTCCTTGAAATTTAAATTTTGTCAATGATTTTTCAGTATGATGTTAGATATGAAATACTAGGATTAATATCTCAGTTGTAAAATTAGTAAAAGAATTATAACAATTTTAAATGAATGAGATTCCCGGGGGCCCATGGACAAGAGAGCGAGGGGTCCCCAAATCCACTTTGAAAACACCCCCCCCCAATCTCTATAGGGATGTTACAGGCCATGAGATGAGGCCTTCTACTTACCAGCTCTGGGTTGGTTAGGGTCCCTCAACTGTCAGGGTCCCTGGACATTTTCCGCCCAGTCCACCCACTTGCTTTCACTTCTGCCTTGTTGTTTCCAGTGCTCAACCTAAAAGATGACTTTAGTACAGGATACTGTGCATTGTGCTTCATCAGTGTACTGTACTTTAAAGTTTGGCATTTTAAGTGGGATGCCTTCAAACTGGAACAAAAATATGTTTCTGAAGACATGAAATACGCAAGGAGGAGACATGAAAACGAACTTGGCCTTTATTTTGGGGATACTTGAAATTTAAATTTTGTCAAAGATTTTACAATGTCCTGTCAGATATGAAATAAAACTATTAATATCTCAATTGTACAATTTGCAAAAAAAATTACAACAAATTTCAATACCTAGCAAGACCTTGGGGATCCACAGACAAGGGACAAAGATAGGGCAACCCACTTTGCAAAGAACCCTTCAATCTCAAGATTGAAATGAACGACACTTTTCATATTTGGTATATAGATTAATCAAGTTGAGAGGAAGAACCCTATTATTTTTGGTGAAGGTCAGAGGTCATTTGAAATCACCATAGGTAAAAGGCCGAAAAGCTCGTAATCACTTTATCTCAAGATAGGAGTGACCAACACTTTTCATATTTGGTATATAGATATGTCATATTGAGAGAAAGAACCCTATTGTTTTTGGTGGAGGTCAAAGGTCATTTGAGGTCACCAGAGGTCAAAGACAGAAAACCTTGAAATTGGGATATGTCAAGATAGGAATGGCGGATATAGATTTGTCATGTTGAGAGGAAGAATGCTATTGTTTTTGGCAGAGGTCAAAGGTCATCTGAGGTCACCAGAGGTTGAACTACAGAAACCTTGTAAATGGCTTGTAATCACGATATCTCAAGATAGCAGTGACAGCCACTTTTCATATTTGGTATATAAATTTGCCATGTTGAGTGGAAAAACCCTATCAATTTTGGTGGAGGTGAAGGTCATCTGGGGTTACCAGAGGTCAAAAAACAAAATTTCCAAAGAATTCCCAAGTTGTCATCTGGGGTCAATGGGATCAAAAGCAACATTTCCCAAGAATTCTCAAAATTGTCATCCGGGGTCACTATAGGTTAAAAAGCAGTTTCCCAAGAATTCCCAAGATCATCATATGGGGTCATCAGAGGTCAAAAAGCATAATATCCCAAGTATTCCCAAGATTGTCCTCTGGGGTCACCAGAGGTCAGAAAGCAAAATTTCCCAAGAATTCCCAAGATCATTATCTGGGGTTATCAGAGGTCAAAAAGCAAAATTTCCCAAGAATTTCCAAGATTGTTATATGGGGTCACCAGAGGTGAAAAAGCACAATTTCCCAAGAATTCCCAAGATAGTCATCAGGGGTCATCAGAGGTCAAAAAACAAAATTTCCCAAGAATTTTCAAAATCCAAAATCCATTTGAGTTGAATTCCTTTCAAGACTTTTTTGTTATATTTGGTGGGGTTCAAAGTTCATGTGAGGTCAACAGAGGTGAAATTGTTAAAATATCGTAAAATAATGTAGTCAAAGAAGATAAATTTGAGGGATGAACCTCAGTACAACAAAGCATCCCCATTCGGCAAGGAATCACTAAGCCCTTAGGCTTTCTGGTTTAGTATTTTTAGTATAATTCCAGAAGGAAACATTCCACGTACATGAAACTTTGCACATATGATGAACGTGCCAAATACCACCAGAATATATGGTTGCCATGGCAACCAAGGTCAAAGATCAATTTTTGTGAGAAATCACATTTTTTTAGTTTTTTTAGTATAATTCCAGAAGGGAACATTCTACATACATGAAACTTCGCACATATGATGAACCTGCCTAATTCTACCATAATATATGGTTGCCATGGCGACCGGGATCAAAGGTCACGTGAAATAAGGTCAAAAGTCAATTTTTGTGAAAAATCACATTTTCTTAGTATTTTGGTATAATTCCTCAAGGAAACATTCCACATACACAAAACTTCATACATATGATGAACATGTCTAATGCTACCAAAATATATGGTTGCCATGGCAACCAAGGTCAAAGATCAATTTTTGTGAGAAATCACATTTTCTTAGTTTCGTTTCATTTATTGTTTTTCCGCTTTACATGTATACAAACAAATGAGGAATATAAGAATATAACTTTACATAGGAATTTATGTACATACATAAGCGAAAGGAAGTACACAAAAACCCCAGAGGGCTTGAGAACGTTCACTCCCTGTAAACAAAAAAGAGAGAAAACAAAACTACAAACAAGTAACAAACAAGCAACAAACAAACTGCTTCAACAGTAGCAAAAAAGACACAAAGATCAAAAACAGAGAAAAGGTCAAAAGAAGAAAAAGAATTACCCCAACGAAAAAACCCATCCCCATCTACCCACCCCACCCCAGACAAGAGAAAAACAGATGCAAAACGTGATGATAGATGTCTACGGAATGAACTCAGTGCAGTACCAGCAAGATTAAGTTTAGTAGTCTTCAATGTAAGTACGTGAAATGCTTTTCCTAAAGGATTTGGTGCTTTGTTTAGCTATGACAAAAGACGGGAGGGAATTCCACAGCCGGATGGCACGATTACGAAGAGAATTGTGTTGTATAGAACTTTGAGTAGAGTACTAATGTAGGGATGCAGTTTGTCGAGTGTTGTGGTAATAAACTGAAAAGTTGTATGAAAAATAGTTTGAAAATTGACTGGGCAGCAGGCCGTGTAACGAGTGATATAAAGTGAATGTGGCAATGTTGGTGTTAAAAATATCAGTAAGTTTCAAAAGGTTGAGTGATTTAAACAAGGAACTAGTATGATCAGGTGGTTTGGCGCAAGTGATGTGTCTAATTGCTCTCTTTTGTAAGACATTTAACTTATCGAAAAGAGAACGACTTGTACTAGATCAAGCAATTGAACAATAGCTAAGATGAGGATAGATTAAGGCGAGATAAATTGAACGAAGAGCATTGCTAGGTACGATATACTTAAGCCTTCCTAATATACCGACAATTTTAGCAATCTTTGACGAGATATTACACACATGCTCGTTCCATGAAAGCTTAGAATCAATATGAATCCCCAGAAATTTAACATTTTCCACACGTTGTAAGCAATTGCCCTCAATAGATATTTTAAACTCATGACCCCTGTTGAGGGTGTCTTTATTAAAAACAATGAAGTTTGTTTTTGTCACATTTAGGGAAAGTTTGTTCACAGTGAACCAATCAAAATAGAGCTTAAGTTCACGGCACACTAACTCCTCCAGACGCTGTGGATCAGAGTCGCTGAAAAATATATTAGTGTCGTCAGCAAACAATACAAGTGAAGTATTCTTTGAAACATTGGAAATATCATTTACATAAATTAAGAAAAAAGAGGTCCAAGAATAGAACCCTGTGGAACACCACACTTTACCTTCATTAGGTCAGAGTTAACGCCATTAAGAGAAGTAAATTGTTCTCTGTTAGAAAGGTAACTTTTGATCCAGCTAAAAGACACTCCTCTGAAACCATAATAAGATAATTTAGTGAGGAGGATGTCATGGTCAATTGTATCAAAGGCTTTGGACAGATTGAGAAAAATTCCAATGGAAATCTCTTTCTTAGCCGCAGCTTTGTTTAAGTTGTCCAGGGCATCTACGAGAGCAAGTTCTGTTGAACAACCAGGATGGAAACCGAACTGGCTGGTTGAAAGTATATTATGCTTATTAAGGAATGAATAGATTCTGTTGTACATGACTCTTTCTAAGATCTTTGACAAACAGGGGAGGACTGAAATAGGACGGTAATTTACAAGCTTGTGTTTGTCACCTTTTTTGAAGACAGGAATTACTTTAGCTACTTTCAATTTGTCAGGAAAAACACCCTGAGACAGAGAAATATTAAAAATATAGGTAAGAGGCTCAGCTATATAGTGAAGTACCCGACGAACAATATCTGGTCTCAAACCGTCGTAACCTGCAGCTTTCCTGGGGTTTAAGCACTCATGTGCGACCTTCAAGAATTCATTAACGTCAACCGGTGAGAGGTATGCAGATTCTACATCTTGCTGATTGAGATGGTCATGACAACTTTTAGTTGCACAGTTTGGTATATTTTCCGCAAGAGACGGCCCAAGATTAACAAAAAAGCTGTTGAAAGAATTTGCGATACTTTGTCGATTTTTTAGTATAATTCCAGAAGGAAACATTCCACATACATGAAACTTCACACATATGATGAACCTGCCTAATACTACCATAATATATGGTTGCCATGGCGACCGGGATCGAAGATCATGTGAAATAAGGTCAAAGGTCAATTTTTGTGAAAAATCACATTTTTTTTTTAGTATTTTAAGTATAACTCCAGAAGGAAACATTCCACATACATGAAATTTCACACATATGATGAATGTGCCTTCCGCATATCATATTGTGTGCACAGATTTTCTGTAAAGTGCACTGAATTCGTCCTTTTTGCACAACAAAAGGGTGCATGGAGATGCAAATATCAGGGCGGCAGTGCGGATTTGACATACGCACCTTTCTATTCGGTGATGTGCATATAATGGGCACGCATTACGGAAAACGTCATTGTTAGAACAACGCAGCTTGCGTAAGCACTGTGTACGCGCAGAAATTAGTTGGCCTGTCTTTTTATCTAGAATACTTCACATGTACTTCTGCGTTATCATCGACGAACGCTCTGGTAGTTGCTTTCACTTTGTGAGCGTGTGAAAAATTAAAGGCCGATATTAAAGTGAGTAATTTGAAGATACCATAGAAACTGACATACATATGGATAGACTATGAGCTTCAATTCAAACCACTCATTGTGCGTTCATATTCAAGTGCACTTATTCAGAAACCGGGGAGCCAATTTTAAAGTGCGGGGGTTAAAAATCGAAGCCGCCCAATATGTTCAATAAAATAAATGCAGTTTACTGCGCCCCAAAATACCCACGGCAGAAAAAGTGTGGGGGCTAAAGCCGTCTCAGCGGTCCCTGCAGTTATGTGTAGGCCTTATGCCACAAGGAAGAGAGAAAGTTCTTCCTGTGAGTTATATGGCTTAATGCCTGTGCTAGCGATGAGATAAGCAACTCTGTGGATTCCCCTCTTGTTTTTTTTTTTTTGCAATTGTGTGTTTTGCTTTGAACTATTTGTTTTGCAATTATACCATTTGTTTTGTTTTATGATTTGTATGTAACTTTTTACCCCTCTTTCTCCTCTTTCATAAATGTAATTTTACCTTTTTGATATTCTTATTTTACCCTGCAGCATCTTCTATTGGCACCTTCAGATGTAGCAGGGTGGGGAACCTTTATCAAGGATTCTGATCAGAAGAATGAATTCATCTCTGAGTATTGTGGTGAGGTAGGAATACCTGACATATGTCTGTAATGTGCAAATGAACATTGTTTTCATTGGGCTCTACACCTTTCATTTTGGAGCACAGCTAGGCATCAAAGTGACCCTATGGTTCCTTTAATTTCCCATATATTTCAAAAAATCCTATATTTCCTATGTTTGTCTGATTTTGGGCCAGTTTTCTGTATTCTCCTATCTTTTTTGATGTTGCCCAAAAACCTTTTTCTGTGGTATTCTTGGGTAAAAGTTTGAGATGGATTCTTTTTCCAAGATGGTGTCTTGGACTTAGGGGGTTAAACAGGTACAGTAGCAGTGTATAGATGCCTGGAAGTATCTTAATTAGATGCAAGCACACAATGGCAATTATAGGGCTAGGGTTATAACTGAGTGTACAAATGGATCTTGAGTGGAGGATTACTCTGAAATGTTCTCTCATGAAACTGCATTGGGCACTAATAAGCTAATTTCATCAACCATCAGTGTGCCACTGTCACACCCTTGATTTTAAACACTATGATTTCATCTCTTTGAGGTAATTAGTCTCACACCAGTGTTTACAAATTTACAAATATGCAGATCTCTATGCAGGTTTCCCTAAGCCCCACTAGAGGGACTATGGCTGGATGCCATATCAATTTATCCAACAGACCAAAGTGGGAAATCTGATACATGTACTGGTCTGTTGCTGCAGTGCCCATCATTGGTGGCAAGTGGGGGCACTTGCCAAGTTGCCCATTTCCAAATTTTGCCATACCCACTATGTAATTTTCTCAAGTGAGATTTTAGTTGTTAAGGATGTTGAGGTACAGACATTTTTGCATACTGTAGGCATCTTGACATTTGGACTATGCTGTCCTGCCAATTTGTACAGATTCAAAGTGAGTAGTGACACTTTAAGGGGTAAAGGGCCATTGGATGATGCCTCCCCCCTCACTGATGGTGATTTTTTTAATTTAATAACCTAAAATATGTTAATTTTTGAAAACAAATTTACTTCAAAAGATACCATATATAGCACCAGATTGCTTGTAAGGGCACCCAATCATTCAAAAAATTTCCCCCTCACTTAAAACTCTCCTCGCTGGCAATCACAGAACATACTACATGGCCCCCATGGCACAGTTCTGGCTATGCCACAGAGAGTGAGTTTGAAGGAATTCATAGCAACCGCACAGTTGCCTTGGGTAGAGACAAGAGTTTTAATTCCCCTTTCTAAAAGACAAATTCCATTTTGTATTGTCATTTTGCACATTACTTTCATTGAAATAGTGTCATACCAAAACATCAAATTCCGTTGTCTAATTTTACAAACTGGGAAAACTGTCTCTAGCCATAGGTCTATATGGACTTACTGTTATCACCCATTCTCACACTATCAAGATGGACTACAGTAGCAATACAGTGTAAAGTTTGTCACAAAATTGGGTCTTAAGAGTTTATTTCCTGCTATTTAAGCAGCAAAAAATTCAAATTTTCTCACCGCAACCCCATTATTATTGGATCTGAGGTGAGTTCTGTCTGTGTACTTATGGACATAAGCAACAGTTTGTTGTCCACACTAACTACCCATCCATTCAAAGCATTGTCTGATATAGTCACATTCTGTGTTCACAACTTTAAATATTGCAACTTTCGCTGCCTCTTTGGTATGCTCAAATTATGACATGTATGGGACACTTCATTATAGTGTCAAAATTTGCAAATACACCACAGTCAGGGATTTACCCTCGCCCTTCCACCAAATACTTAGGTGGTTTCCTAAATTCCATGTGAATGGAAGAACAATGGAAGAACCATACTGTTCTACCACTTGGCCCACACTTGTGATACTGTTAATCACATTTTCTATGTTTTGAAGTATAGTTTTCTTAAGTACAGTGTTTGCCCCATCCACAAATTTTGAGGAATTTTGAAGATAATGAGGACTGCTAGTGTGTGACATTCCTATATTTACTCTATATTTTCCTGAAAAAATCCTATAAAGTCCTGTATTTTTATCAATATCCTTCCTTTAAAACCTATATTTCTGTGATGGACCACTTTGAAGCCTGGGAGCCGGAAACATGGATATTGAACTGACCAATCCTTGCTGTAGCTGTTTCATCTTTGCTTTCATGAAATAATGACAGTTTCAAAAATTTGTAAACATAAAATTGTGAATATTGGCAAGTTATTCTTAGTTAAGGCAGTTCTTAAGAAGTTAGAGCCAATTCTGATGAAAGCTTGACTACCCTTTATTTTCAACAGTTACTCGTTGAAACCTTCTGTAATTGTATGGATTCCTGTAATGAAAGCCTCTTTACTTATTCATCATTAGTTTGCCTAATTACCTTTTGATTATCACTGTGGGATTTACTGCTAACTGGAAGATTTTGAGGATATTTGTTATTATGGGTAGATATTCAAATTATGTACAGCATATCCACAAATCAAGGCACTCTAACATGACCAGAAGCACAGAAAGCAGTCTACAGATGGCATAGACTCGTGTCAGAAGCAATCAGGTTTGATAGTCATCTAGATCAGGCTTTAGACAGAGAGCAGTCCAGTGGCCTTATGGATCCCTCTGAGCTCAGACTATATGACTCTCTGGAATCCTGGATTGTCTCACATATTTTGTACATGTTAGTGCAATTTTTTTACCAGTGTTCGCATAGTTGTTCTCCCAGAGATCACTTATAGCCTATGGTTGATATTAGGTGAGTCTTGGCTAACAATCAGAGCATGAGAGGTCCTGTGCACAGAACGAGTCGAAATTTACACTTTGTTTACTTTGGGAGCAATGCAAACACGAAGGTGCACTCAGGTGTGAAATGACCATGTTCGACAGGAAACCTGCTAGCCCACTGTCAGCTGTTGACTTTTTATACTTCCTCCCTCCGTTCTGCAGAGCTGAGTTAAACAGCGGTGCTGTACTTATTTTCAGGTAGGCTACTATAAAAGTCTATTTGAATTATCGTCAGTGAAACGCTTTCTGTTAAGGGGAGTATTGGACTGGACTTTCATCCTAAGAAGTGGCTACTCAGTTACTGGTGCAAAATAACTTTCGTACGAGCAATATTTAATTTTTACCAAGAAATAAGATAAAAAGAAGACAGGTTAACGGGAAGTTCTTTAGATGGAAGGTAAGAACTTGATTAATGGTCCTACTTGTTGGCCACCCGACTTTTAGTATGCAGTTTTTGCTCGATCAAAAAACCCGTGAGCATTGTAGTCTGTGATGATGAATTAAGACTCAGTTCAAAGGTATGCGCTTATTTGGTTTGGACGGGTATTTTTACAGTTTAAAGGGTGAATGCAAGAAAGAAGACCGCCGATATGATATAAAACAGAAACATAACCCCAGAGGGGTAAATTGCCGAACTTTCATTGGCCTTTCCCCAGGGGGGGGGGATCCAGGATTTCAAAAAGGGGACTGTCTCCATGAGGACAAAGTTTGCAACTTAAAATTTAGACAATTAAATGGTATTTCATGGCATCTGGCAATCAAAATAAGCATACATATTCATTAGCAGCTCTGGGACAGTCACAAAAAACATAATTGAGACTGGTGCCAAAAAAGAGCACAGCTAGAGCCAGTAAATCCCCCTCTGGATCCGTCTGAACAATTAGCGCTCTTTTGATAGAAAACGTTTTTGTAAGTTTAGTATGTGGATCAGGTCAGTGCAGGGCCATGGCTTCTAAGTGAGAGTCAATATCAGCATGTATTTTACTTTAAAGCGATCCGCCCTGTGCTGTCTGAGGATGTCCACGTACGTACGCAGCATGTCTCTGCTAGAGGGGGGCCGGGGAGATGAGTGTTTTGTACCGCCGATTAGTTAGGGATGCGATATCTCTGCCCCCTACGTGTCTTTAGGATTTTTTGTTAATGTTGGGGGTCCGAGCAATTTGATGAAAGATTTCATACAAATTTTCATTGAAAGTACTGCAATTGTTTTATTTTTCACAGATGGAACAAATAAAGGGTTTCTGTCCTTGAAAAAGGTGTGGGTATGCCAGGGTGGAAGGATATGCTACCGCCTAACCACATTTTAGCCCAAGGGAGAAGGGGGTAGGGTGGGCTTCAGCAACCCAAAATAATTCCTACGCCGAGGATATCATGGCAGCGATGTATGATGCCTGGAGCATGGAATAAAATAATTTTGTGACCCCTGTCCATCTGTGCTACCTCCTCAGTTGCTAAATCATACTTTTGCATGCATGTCAGCATAATAAAAGCAAAGAAGAACAGGGTAAGCTATGAGGAAGTCTATTTAATCCAAGATGAATTATTTCCGCGTGTTCACATTAGGCTCGAGTGATTTTCCCCAAAATGTATGGTAGGTTGATACATAAAAGCATACTGACGCAATCAAGTTAATCTCTGACCCGTTCCCTTCATGTTCGAGACTTAAAGGTAATAGTCCGTGGCCCCAAAATTGCTTTAAAAAATCATGCAGCAAGGTCCCCCCCATTTCCACCCGCATCCTTTCCGTCCTTGCAATTTGCAAAGTCAGCCTTACTTAATCCCCCGTTCCTGTTCCAGCCACTCTCAGCCTTCATTGCCCTTCCCTCAATCTTTTCCATCATTCCTGGCCCTGCCTTCCACTGCACTGCTCCTTGAGTCGGTGTTTCTCTCTTTTATTTATCAAACCAACTTCTTCCTCTCCCTTCTTCTTTCCATTCATCAATAATCCCTATTCTTACTTTTCGGAGGCAGTTTACCACAGAGACTGCACAAACAGGACGAAGACTTCCTTAGCATTAAAAACCTGTAAATAAACTTTCCGCAGTATACACAGTAGTGTATTACAGCAAAGTCTGTTCATGAACAACTTACATAAGCTGTATAAACCTGCATTGCCTAGTGCAAAAGTTGTGAATGAAAACGAGCGTCTGGTATGCTTCAGTTTTTACTTATCCCAAATGTTTTATTCCAAAGACAAAAAACATTTTCTGAAAAACCATTTAAAATAACTTTGGTCCACTTTTTTACGTTTTAAAGTTTTTTGTCGTTGGTTCTTTGTATTTACTTCCTAATTACAAGTCAGTACTTGCTATCCGAGTTACTCCAAAATAACCCCCCTTGCCTTTCTGTGGAAATTTTCTCACAGAAAGGCAGCCGGTGGTTTGTCATCAAATGGGAGTAAGACAAATAGCGGTCACAGCATTCTAGACGCTTTTGGTCATTTTTTCCGTTCAGTTTGAAGCCATTTTAGCTCCGATTTTTGTGCTTAACATCTCTAAATGTATCTAATTTAACCACAGAAAACGATTCTCACAACAAAAAAACATTTTAAATCTGTACTTTTCATGTTAAGGAGGGGAAGTCGTTTCTCTAATATGTGCGTCAGTCTTTTAATTCGCCAAATAAACAAGAGGTGTTATCCGAGTTGCTCCAGTTTTTATCCCAGTTACTCCAGTCTTAGTTTCGACAGGTTCTGTGGAAGGGACTTGGCATGAGAAGCACATAGTGAGATCTATTGCTGAGGCTTCTGATTGGGTCATTAATTGCAAGGGACTTGAGGAAATGGAAGGGGGCATGGGTATGGCATGGGCATAATCAAATTTTTAGGGCAGAGGGGGCATTGAACAAAATATCCTCATAGGACATGGCCTAGTTGGATCTGTTCATGTATACCACCACCTCCTGTGCTTATTTAGGTGTCAAGAGTAGAATAAAATAGCTATCTACATGTTGGCCAAAGTTGTATTCTAGAGCCTGATCCCAATCATGTGATAATAGCAATGAGGAAATAGTGTTTTGTAATTGTGTAAATAATCCTGGAAACTTAATTTGCCAGAGCTTTTGCAAAATTTCCTGACATTTTGAGAAACTCTCAGCTTAAATTCTTTCTTCAAACAGTGTAGATGGAATGCCATGCATACTGTCTATCAGACTTTATTCTTTCAGAAAGTAGCCATCCTTGCTTGCATAATTCGGCCAAGAATTGCATAACCTTTTATCATTGGAAACTTTGGGAACTTTTTGGCACTTATGTTTTAGTCTTATTTCCTCTTCGTAGATTATCTTTCAAGATGAGGCTGACCGTCGAGGTTTACGACAAGTATATGTGTAGCTTCTTGTTCAACCTGAATAATGGTGAGAAAATTGAAATGATGAATATTTTATCTTTGTGTAACCCATTTGTCAGTTTTCTCACATCTTAATATAATCTCCCTTCTGTTCCCCTATCTAGTCACTTAATGGTCCCCTTTTCTGTCAGTTGGTTTTCCTACATCCCCAAGTTCACACTTTCTGCTGTCAATCATTGATATTCTGGTTGTCTTCAAAGAATCAGAAGGTGACAAGAAAATATGGTAATCATGCAGTTTGGGGGAGATATTTACAAACTATTGTTTAAAAAACATCAACTTAATGATTGATTTGCAGTGAGGTACGTTCTCAGGTATTCTAGTGAGACCTTTAAAAGTGTTTGTTATGATTTTGTGAGCACTGGCAAACTTTTGGTTTTGAGTAACAGACTTTCTCGACTAAAACTGGAAATGTTGCTAGAGGACTCCCTTCAAACCATTCAAGAATGTTTGTAAAATAGATTCACGGGTTCAGTCTTTTCTTTAGTTTAAATGGCTGTATGGGTGAAAGATGTGAGAATTCAGGGCTATCCCTTTACAACATGAAATAAATCCTATGGTAAATGACCTTTCTTCCCCTTTTGTTGCCTGGAGTTGTATTTCAATTTGACTCATTCGCAATACACCTTGTGGTGGCAAATTACGTTGACATGAATTTCAACACTCTATCATTTTTCCAGACTTTGTTGTGGATGCAACTCGTAAAGGGAACAAGATTCACTTTGCCAACCATTCAATGAACCCTTACTATCGAGCTAAAGGTGAGATGAAGAGGGAGATGGAGAGAGGGGAAGGGTCGAATTGGGGGTTGGGGAGGGTTAGATGACATAACAAGACAGTAACCCCCAAATGCATGCTTGAGTTTCTTTACCTGTTGAGGTGTTTATATGGATAATATGATACCTCTGTATATTTCAGCATCCTAGGATAAAATGCATCTTACAAAAATTCCTGTGCATCAATGATTTTAATTTATATTCTTTATTTTATTGCAAAGTGGGATGAAGGGAGGAGGGGCAGGGGGATGTGGTGGATGAGGGGTGCATTCAGGGTAGGGAAGAATGGAGAGATTATCCTCACTTTGCTTTTTTTAGATGCAGGTATTAAGTTGTCAAAATGAAGTCACACTTGTACAAAACAAGTTTTGCATGGTCTATTCTCAATTATTGATTCCTTACCGTAGGCAGGCAAGGAATCTATGCGATGGTGATGTCGTGTGTGTATGTGTGTATGCATGTGTGTATGTGACGCTTTGGCTTGTAAACACGATATCTCAAGAAGGGTAACTGTGACTGAGCTCATACTTGGTGTGTGGGTTGGTCATATTGAGTAGATGATCGATGATCCCTGTTGTTTTCGGTGGAGGTCAAAGGTCATTTGGGGTCAGGAGAGGTCAAAACGTCAAAACTTTGTAAACACGATATCTCAAGAAAGGTAACTGTGACTGAGCTCATACTTGGCATGTAGATTGCCCATGTTGAGTAGATGATACCTATTGTTTTTGGTGGAGGTCAAAGGTCATTTGGGGTCACCAGAGGTCAAATGGTAAAAACCTTGGGAATTGTTTGTAATTGATTGTAAACACGATATCTCAAGACAGATAAATGTGAGGGATCTCATACTTACCATGTAAATAGCCCTTATTCAGTAGATGATCCCTATTGTTTTTGGTGGAGGTCAAAGGTCATTTGGGGTCACCAAAGGTCAAATAGTAAAATCTTGGGAATTAGTTGTAAACATGATATCTCAAGAACGATAAATGTGAGGGATGTCATACTTACCAGGTGGATTGTCCATATTAAGTAGATGAAGCGTGTCATTTTTAGTGGAGGTCAAAGGTCATTTGAGGTCACCAGAGGTCAAATGGTAAGACCTTGGGAATTAGTTGTAAACACGATATCTCCAGACAGATAAATGTGAGGGATCTCATACTTACCATGTGGATAGCCCTTATTAAGTAGATGATCCCTATTGTTTTTGGTGGAGGTCAAAGGTCTTTTAAGGTCACCAAAGGTCACATAGTAAAATCTTGGGAATTAGTTGTAAACATGATATCTCAAGAACGATAAATGTGAGGGATCTCATACTTACCAGGTGGATTGTCCATATTAAGTAGATGACGCTTGTCATTTTTGGTGGAGGTCAAAGGTCATTTAAGGTCACCAGAGGTCAAATGATAAGACCTTGGGAATTAGTTGTAAACACAATATCTCCAGACAGATAAATGTGAGGAATCTCATACTTGCCATGTGGATAGCCCATATTGAGTAGATGATCCCTATTGTTTTTGGTGGAGGTCAAAGGTCATTTAGCCTCACCAGAGGTCAAATGGTGAAACCTTGGGAATTAATTGTAAACATGATATCTGAAGACAGATAAATGTGAGGGATCTCATACTTACCTCATGGATTGTCCATATTGAGTAGATGAAGCCTGTCTATTCTGGTGGAGGTCAAAGGTCATTTGGGGTCACCAGAGGTCACATGGCAAAAACCTTGGGAATTGTTTGTAAACACGATATCTCCAGACAGATAGATGTGAGGGATCTCATACTTACAAAGTGGATAGCCCATATTAAGTAGATGATCCCTATTGGTTTTTCTAGAGGTCAAAGGTCATTTAAGGTCACCAGAGGTCAAATGGTAAAATCTTGGGAATTAATTGTAAACATGATATCTCAAGACAGATAAATGTGAAGGATCTCATACTTACATCATGGATTGTCCATATTGAGTAGATTAAGCCTGTCGTTTCTGGTGGAGGTCAAAGGTCATTTGGGGTCACCAGAGGTCAAATGGTGAAATCTTGGGAATCAATTGTAAACACGATATCTCAAGAACGATAAATGTGAGGGATCTCATACTTAGCATGTGGAATACCCACATTAAGTTAATCATGCCTATTGTTTTTGGTAGAGGTCAAAGGTCATTTGGGGTCAGGAGAGGTCAAAACATCAAAACCTTGTAAACACGGTATCTCAAGAAAGGTAACTGTGACTGAGCTCATACTTAGCATGTAGATTGTAGTCAGGGACGTTTTGGTTTGTTGCATTTTTTTTTGCTATATTTGGTGAAAATTTCATAAGATGTAGAGTAGACATCAGACAATCAGAAAAGTATGTGCTCAATTTTTTTTTTCATGTGCAAGGGGGGTAGCCAGCCAATTCAAAATGGCCTCCATTTTGACCATTTTGGCTGATTTGGCTCAAGAAAGGCTCTGCTCCTCAAGATTTGAGGTCTGAAACTTTTTTAGGATTAAAGGTGGTAAAATATACACAGTCTCTCAAAATATACTGAAAGTTTTTTCTGAAATATTGATCTGTTTTGTTGTAGTGACCTGTCGAATATGGCCCTTTTCGCCCAGAATCGGCAATTTTGGCAAGTTTGGCGCCAGGGGACAAATTTGAGTACCAGATTCTCTTAAAGTGTGTATACCAACGACCTTAACTTTTGCTAATGGGTAGTCCTATAACCAGGCAGCACGTGGGGAAAATTTAGACTCCCAGATTCAAACCTACATGAAATGAGTGGTACTGAAAATTCGCAATTTCTTTGTATTTCGTCGGCCGGGAAATTTTGGCCTCTGGGATCACTTTTTATGCCCAATCATTTCCTTCAATTGAATAACTAAGTCTACTGATCTCTCTGCTATTAAAAGAAAAGTGGATTGTTAACACACACATCAATTTTGAAAATTTTAAAAGCAGACAAATTTTCCATTGGTATAGACCCTAAACAGCTAAAACACCAATATTTTCATTTTTCATTATTAAAAAATACAAGTTTGGGCACTACAAGACAAGTTTGAACAATGATGATCTCTTTTGGAGCCACACAAGATCTTCCATCTTCACAAAATTGGTACTCAAGTGCCTCAGTAGTACACAGAAAAAAATACACTGGTAGGTGAAAACGGAATATTGAATAAAGGAAACCAAATATTGAAATTTATTCATTTTTAGTAGAAAATATGGGTAAAAGGGCATTTTTGAGCAGTGATATCTCTGATACTGTGCCATAAGATGCTCTCATCTTCATGAAATGGGCAGTCTAGTGCCTTGTTAGTTCACAGAAAGAATTTCGACTCTCAAATAAGAATGGGCATAAAATAACGGAAACCCAAATTCTGCAATTTCTTCACTTTTCCTTGCAAAATATGGGTTTAGGGGCACTTTCGGGCCGTAATATCTCTAAAGGTATCATACAAGATGCTCTCATCTTCCTGATATGGGCAGTCTAGTGCCTTCTTAGTACACAGAAAGAATTTCGACTCTCAAATGAGAATGGGCATAAAATTACGGACACTCAAATTCTACGATTTCTTCAGTTTTCCTTGAAAATATGGGTTTAGGGGCACTTTTGGGCCGTAATATCTCTATAGGTATCATACAACTGTTGCTCTCATCTTCTTGATATGGACAGCCTTGTACCTTGGTAGTACACAGAAAGAATTTTGACTCTCAAATGAGAATGGGCATAAAGTTATGGAAACCCAAATTCTGCTATTTCTTCATTTTTTCTTGAAAAATAAGGGTTTAGGGGCATTTTTGGGTAGCAATATCTCTGTCAGTCTGTGGATACCATACAATATGTTATTATCTCCATGGAAAGGATCTTACAGGGCCTTGGTAATAAACATAAAACTTTCGACCTGCAAGGCGGAACAGACATGAAATAGAGGGAAAATATGTGATACTGTATGTCAGTATGACCAGACTGCCAGATGACCGTACACCGTACTAACTGTACAGTACAAATTGAAGAACTTTTAAACTATTAAAAACACTCATTAAGCATCCATTCAGTATGTGCTAATCCAAAGTTAGGTTCTATGTATTACAAAGGCACTACACAACCCATTCTATGGAGATGGCAGGATGGTAACATTATGAAAATATTACTGTTCAAAAGTGCCCCTAAACCAAAAAACTGCTATAAAACCCATATCTTGCAAGGAAAACTGAAGAAATCGCAGAATTTGAGTGTCTGTAATTTTATGCTCATTCTCATTTCCGAGTCAAAATTCTTTCTGTGTACTAACAAGGCACTAGAATGCCCATATCAGGAAGATGAGAGCATCTTCTATGATGCTTTTAGAGATATTATGGCCCAAAAGTGCCCCTAAACCCATATTTTGCAAGGAAAAGTGAAGAAATTGCAGAATTTGGGTTTCCGTTATTTTATGCCCATTCTTATTTGAGAGTCGAAATTCTTTCTGTGAACTAACAAGGCACTAGACTGCCCATTTCATGAAGATGGGAGCATCTTATGGCACAGTATCAAAGATATTACTGCTCAAAAATGCCCTTTTACCCATATTTTCTACTAAAAATGAATAAATTTCAGTATTTGGGTTTCCTTTATTCAATATTCCGTGTTCACCTACCAGTGTATTTTTTCTGTGTACTACTGAGGCACTTGAGTACCAATTTTGTGAAGATGGAAGATCTTGTGTGGCTCCAAAAGAGATCATCATTGTTCAAACTTGTCTTGTAGTGCCAAAACTTGTATTTTTTATTAATGAAAAATGAAAATATTGATGTTTTAGCTGTTTAGGGTCTATACCAATGGAAAATTTGTCTGCTTTTAAAATTTTCAAAATTGATGTGTGTGTTAACAATCCACTTTTCTTTTAATAGCAGAAAGATCAGTAGACTTAGTTATTCAATTGAAGGAAATATTGGGCATAAAAAATGATCCCAGAGGCCAAAATTTCCCGGCCGACGAAATACAAAGAAATTGCGAATTTTCAGTACCACTCATTTCATGTAGGTTTGAATCTGGGAGTCCAAATTTTCCCCACGTACTGCCTGGTTATAGGACTACCCATTAGCAAAAGTTAAGGTCGTTGGTATACACACTTTAAGAGAATCTGGTACTCAAATTTGTCCCCCGGCGCCAAACTTGCCAAAATTGCCGATTTTGGGTGAAAAGGGCCATACTGCCATATTTGACAGGTCACTACAACAAAACGGATCAATATTTCGGGGAAAACTTTCAGTATATTTTGAGAGACTGTGTATATTTTACTACCTTTAATCCTAAAAAAGTTTCAGACCTCAAATCCTGGCACAGCAGAGCCTTTCTTGAGCCAAATCAGCCAAAATGGTCAAAATGGCGGCCATTTTGAATTGGCTGGCTACCCCCTTTGACATGAAAAAAATGGAGCACATACTTTTCTGATTGTCTGATGTCTACTCTACATCTTATGAAAGTTTCACTAAATATAGCAAGAAAAAATGCAAACCCCCAAAAAGCTACGAAACGGCCTGGACTATTGCCCATATTGAGTAGATGATACCTATTGTTTTTGGTGGAGGTCAAAGGTCATTTGGGGTCACCAGAGGTCAAATGGTAAAAACCTTGGGAATTGTTTGTAATTGTTTGTAAACACGATATCTCCAGATAGATAAATGTGAGGGATCTCATACTTACCATGTGGATAGCCCTTATTGAGTTGATGATCCCTATTGTTTTTGGTGGACGTCAAAGGTCATTTGGGGTCACCAGAGGTCAAATAGTAAAATCTTGGGAATTAGTTGTAAACATGATATCTCAAGAACGATAAATGTGAGGGATGTCATACTTACCAGGTGGATTGTCCATATTAAATATATGAAGCTTGTCATTTTTGGTGGAGGTCAAAGGTCATTTGAGGTCACCAGAGGTCAAATGGTAAGACCTTGGGAATTAGTTGTAAACACGATATCTCCAGACAGATAAATGTGAGGGATCTCATACTTACCATGTAAATAGCCCATATTAAATAGATGATCCCTCTTGTTTTTGGTGGAGGTCAAAGGTCATTTGGGGTCACCAGAGGTCAAATGGTAAAATCTTGGGAATTAATTGTAAACATGACATCTCAAGACAGATAAATGTGAGGGATCTCATACTTACATCATGGATTGTACATATTAAGTAGATGAAGCCTGTTGTTTCTGGTGGAGGTCAAAGGTCATTTGGGGTCACCAGAGGTCAAATGGTGAAATCTTGGGAATTAATTGTAAACACGATATCTCAAGAACGATAAATGTGAGGGATCTCATACTTAGCATGTGGAATACCCACATTAAGTTAATCATGCCTATTGTTTTGGTAGAGGTCAAAGGTCATTTGGGGTCACCAGATATCAAATGGTAAAACCTTGGGAATTAATTGTAAGCATGATATCTCAAGACAGATAAATGTGAGGGATCTCATACTTACCTCATTAATTGTCCATATTGAGTAGATGAAGCCTGTCTATTCTGGTGGAGGTCAAAGGTCATTTGGGGTCACCAAAGGTCAAATGGTAAAAACCTTGGGAATTGTTTGTAAACACGAATCTCCAGACAGATAGATGTGAGGGATCTCATACTTACACAGTGGATAGCCCATATTGAGTAGATGATCCTTATTGTTTTTGCTAGAGGTCAAAGGTCATTTAAGGTCACCAGAGGTCAAATGGTAAAATCTTGGGAATTAATTGTAAACATATATCTCAAGACAGATAGTTGTGAGGTATCTCATACTTACCTCATGGATTGTCCATATTGAGTAGATGAAGCCCGTCGTTTCTGGAGGTCAAAGGTCATTTGGGGTCACCAAAGGTCAAATGGTGAAATCTTGGGAATTAATTGTAAACACGATATCTCAAGAACGATAAATGTGAGGGATCTCATACTTCGCGTGTGGATTACCCACATTAAGTAAATGATCCCTATTGTTTTTGGTGGAGGTCAAAGTTCATTTGGGGTCACCAGAAGTCAAATGGTAAAACCTTGGGAATTGTAAACATGATATCTCAAGACAGATAAATGTGGGGATCTCATACTTACCTCATGGATTGTCCATATTGAGTAGATGAAGCATGTCGTTTCTGGTGGAGGTCAAAGGTCATTTGGGGTCACCAAAGGTCAAATGGTAAAAACCTTGGGAATTGTTTGTAAACATGATACCTCCAGACAGATAGATGTGAGGGATCTCATACTTACAAAGTGGATAGCCCATATTGAGTAGATGATCCCTATTGTTTTTGCTAGAGGTCAAAGGTCTTTTAAGGTCACCAGAGGTCAAATGGTAAAATCTTGGGAATTTATTGTAAACATGATATCTCAAGGCAGATAAACGTGAGGGATCTCATACTTACCCCTTGGATTGCCCATGTTGAGTAAACAATCCCTATCATTTTTGGTACAGGTCAAAGG
>JAIZAY010001252.1:0-18033 GCA_029531755.1 Holothuria leucospilota | reverse complement strand
GGGGGGGGTGGGGGTTAGCCTAATTGCCCCTGTCTGAAAAATGATGATGGGGAGTGGTTTGGTTTGAGATACTAGGTTAACCTGGACTGACTTGAAGATGTGCTTGTCACCACGTAACAGTAATATATATGGCAATAAAGCTTTTGTATGAACATTGGACAAGAAAAATTGCCATACCACCTATAGATGAACCCATTTATATACAATAATGTGCTGAAGAACAACTGAAACCTTTTTTTTAACATTTTCTGTGCTTGTAATACAGGCTATATACAAAATAGGTTGGGGAGGGGAATGAGGGGTGGGGGAGAGGGGTGGGGAAAAGGGGGAGTGGTGGCCCATTACATCTTACTCCTCACAGGCATGAATAAATCAATGATTGAGAGTAGTTTTAGGTAACTACAGCAATACAGGGTTAACTTGGATTGACTTGAAGATGTGCTTGCCACCACGTAACAGTAATATATATATGGCAAAAAAAAACTTTTATTGATGTATGAACATTGGTCAAGAAAAAATGCCATACCGTCTATAGATGAACCCATTTATACACAATAATGTGCTGAAGAACAACTGAAGCCTTTTTAAAACTTTTAAACGAAATATCTGTGAAAATTATTAGCATTGCAGCTCTACAAATACCGTTTTGCATTGTATGTAGCTAGCTTAGGCCTTCAGTGTACATGTCTAGTACAGTGAAGTGCTGTATCAACACCCTACCGAAGGATGCCAAGTTAGGGGGAACCATGGAACTAAAGCTTGCGAATTTATTGCGAAGTGTTTTTTAAGGTCTTTTAAACATACCATGTGCATGTTTTAATATTCTTGGTTGATTTGGGTTATTTTCTATTCTTCTGACGATCGATATATTTCCGTGTACATGCCGTAGTGTAAAGTGTATGGTAACAATTACTGTGGCTTACTTTTGAGATCGAAGCATTTATTTCAGGGCCTCGGTCTCATCTTTTTGGAAATGAAAGAATTTGAGTATGTTATCACAAAGTGCCAAAACGAGCACTGAAATAATTTCAGTGATTTAGGTTGTGTTTTTAATTCGTTTCTAAAGTGAAACGACAATCGTTTTCAACGATGTTTGATGGCTTTACTAACCATACCGTAAGATAGGGCTTTGAGCAGTTGATGGCTTCAGCTAGCCAAACATCGTAATGGTTTCAACATGATTGCAGGCTTCTACGAAATCAAAACGTTATTTATTCATTGCCCATAATTTAACGCTAAAGTTCAACCGAGTGTGTCATCCATAATGTTAAAGTTATGAGGGGAATACTTTTCACTAATTTGCATTTTTCGAGAGAATTTCCGAAAATTTGAGGCTTGTTGCCAGTCAATCTACGTAGCAGGGGATGCTTCTGCAGCCTTCTGCAGGTCGATCTGTGAAGCTTGTAACATTTACACCGCACAGGTTGGGACCGATCATTTCCGATATTTTGCGATGCACAGGCCCACAAATTTTCAACTCACAAAAGTAATAGGTGGTAGCTATTTTAACACCACTCGAAGTTTATGATCGACGATGAATTAAACTACTAAAGGGTCTAAATTCTGTATCGAATTATCGTCGGTACAATACAGTATAACCAATCGATACTATTGCTTCTTCCAGGCAAGTAATTTGCCCACACATAAGCGGATTTAGACAGAGCACAATGCGCGTCTGCTTGCAGTTGAGTTAGCATTCAGCTATGACCAACTGGTCTTTTAAGTAGGACGCGGCGGAAAAAGACGACTTCAGGTGGACGCAATGCTTTGTTTTTTGCATCCAGACCCAAGAAACTGCGAGGAGACACATAAGAAAATTAAGATAACGCGCCTAATTGATAGAATGTTATTGCGTATATCCTGCAGCATTATCACAAGTATTGTGATAAAGATGTGAATCCTGTCTCTAAGACTGCTCTAAAGATGGTCCAAAGGCGAAAACTTTGGTGTATGGTATTACTTGTGCTAGTGTTGCTCATTATCTCTTGTTACATTGATTCAAAATATTGAGAGATATAAGACTTAAACTGTCGTGGCTGTTTGCCATCTTGACAGCCAAATTTCCTGGTCTTTGTAGCCTTAAGATTCGGAAGTGTCTGTTAAAAGCTTTGCCCAATTTTTAAACCATTGTCTGATCACCATATTTGCACGCTATAAGTATTTATACAAGGTTGATTTTGGAAACTAATTTGGCTACCTCAAAGTATCTGCATTCACATCACGAGTTCTGCCTCCAGAACCTGAAATAACAAATCAGTGTCTTCTTGACATACCTACACTATTGTGGAGTAAGATGCCTTTATACAGTAGTATGTTCCAGACAGTGAAAATTTCAGACGGTTATAAACAAAATTTGCTTAACTAATTTGAACTTTTTACATTGGGTGTCTGTCTGTCTCTTGCTGTACATTGCAGGAGGCACAGAGGAAATTTATTTCAAACAGATTCAGTTTGAAGTGAATATTAAGGTTGAATGTTAGCCTTTTGGATATAAACATGCATAGCACTGTGTTATGTTCTTTCTGTCAGTCTGGAATAGGATCTGTATGTAACAGCCTCAATTTAAAGAAAAATTTTTACTTGAACAGTCTGCTTTTATTTAGTTGTCCAAAGGATAACTTTCAAGTTTCCTTAGATGCAATTTTTTTTCATGCATAAAATTTGGTTGTCCATCAGATAAGGCTGTGATGGTTAGTCCAGAACTAGAAACTGGTTTTTCAGTTGTGCAATAATTAAGAAACCGAATCAAACCAAACCGGTTTTAACCTGTTTTAAAATCAAAACCGGTTTTGTGAACATCCTTACCATCAGACAAGCAACCTCTCACTCTTGGTTGTCAGTCACAATGTTGGTTGTCAACTGGACATTTCTTCAATTCAAGCCCTGGAAGTTTAGTGTGATATATGTCACCAAGTCTCCCATTCTGGTGGGGTCATATCTCCTTAGGAGCAGTCTAAGATTTTCACCTGTAACAGACAATTGCCTGCAGGACTTAAGAAAAGTAGAGGAGGCACAGCTGAATGTATGTTTCCAGCCTGAGTAGAGTGACTTTGCTTTCAGAGTCAGTATTTTTCCATATATTTAGATGTCAGTCTTATGTAAAGTTAATGATTTTGTGTTTGGTGTTTGGTTTATGTGCTCTTATTACTTCTACGTTAGACGTGCCATACATGTTATTGTGTAAATGCTTCTTGTTTGGACATTCCCTGCCATCTTTAAAATGTTTGGTATTTTTCATTGCATTTTAGATTATTCTGCTAGTCATGTTTACAACTACCAGCCTTGTGACCATCCTGGTAAACCATGTGATTCAGATTGTACCTGTATCATACTAACAGAAGAGGCCAAACTGGAAAAACCAACGCTTGTACGTTCTACTAAACTGCGAAAGTACGTAGCAACGTTGAGCCAAGTTTTAGACATGAAGGACCACCACAACCAGTGGCTCTCTGATCACCTTGGACATTCTCTCCAAGTGCACAAAGACCACTATCATCTGCCTAGCGGCATCCTGGAAAAGGCCAAGATAGCAAAACTGTTAATTGCTGTTGATGCAGGCAAGGCAGGCAGTTGCATAGGCAAGACTTTAGAGGAATTAAACTTGAGTGGTAGGTACACGAACAGCCAGCCCCCAATGTTATCCAAGGCAGGCTTTGACAAATTTTTTTTTTCATCACTTGTCCATCGGGCTAGCTGTTCTCTCAGTCTACTTGTCCGCATGAATATCTACTTGTCCACTTTTAATATGTTTTTGAACTCCTTTGTTGAGGCGACTTCACAAGGGTACTTGCCCGGCGGGCTATGATATTGAACAATGCACTTGCCCGAGTAAGTTTTTACTTGTCCCAGACTGTCGGGTGGGGGATTTGTCGAAGCCTGTCCAAGGATAATATTGGGGGCTCTGTAAGCTCTATGATTATGAAACCAAAATGCTTTGGAGAATCATGTTAGCCTTTCTTGTGTTTGCTATTGGTACAGCAACACTAACTCAAGAGACTTCCTCCACCAAAATGTTACCTGAGAAAGATTGTCCCTAAAAAAAATCTGTGTGGACAGACCATGTTGCTGAAGAGGATGTCATAGCAACTGAATTGAAGTATTCATCATGCAAAAAATGAAGACAATTGAAGGTATTTTGGCACCTTTTAGAATGATATACTTCCACCGCGCAAAATTGCATTTTGAGTGAAGTGTCAGAAGGGAACCATCACCCTGTGAAACAAGCCCTTGTAGCTCCAAATGTCAATGGTCATGGTGCACACTTTAAAAACAGTGTGGAAGGCCCATTTTTAAGCTTTCATACATCATGTAGCTTGTACCTGTTGAGAACTTCAACAGGGTCTAAAGCTGGCCATGGAACATACCAAATTTCAAGTGTATAAGTCAATGGAGGAATACTTTGAAGCAGCTAAAGCATTCAGGTTCACATGAATCAAATTTTCTTTCTACCTGTTCATACAAAAATTAGTTGTCTATGGAATTTTCCATTTATTAATACCCCATGTGGTTGATAATATATCTATGCAGTCATAGGCTGGGAAAGTTTTCACAAAAAATGGTACCTGAAACAAAATGGGAAAATGTAGCTTGAAATTATTTCAGCAAGGTCAAAAAATTATTCACAGCAAATAATTTTGTTTAATTAAAGACTGAATATTATTGTGTAAGGTCACAAATTGCCCTAAAATCCTCAGCCTATTTGTCTGTTTCATTTTCACATCTCCTTTGTGTTCATTTTCTTTAAAGAGACAACTGACAAGTGGTTTACATCCCACCCATCGAACAAAAAGTTCCACCTTGGAAGTAATTGATTGCAAGTTCAATAGGGAAATGCAAAACAGATTGTATACTTAAAATTTAACAGATTGCAAGCTCTTAATATGATGAGCATTGCCAACCAAACATGTTACATCTGTGGACATTTTAATGAATTAACTTGCATAAATTATAGGTACAGGGCCCATAAAGGTGGGCAGCCCATAAAATCTGTAAACTTGACTTAAGATTCCCTGGAAAGATTCCAAACTGAAATATAGAAAAGGGTATGCAAATGGGAAAAAAAATCAAGATACCATGTAGCACTATACTCGACAGTTTTTACAGTCACTAGAGTCACAAGGTTAATTTTTAAGGTATTTACATTCCTATACTATCATTACACAATCTTATTAATTGGCAGTTTCCTCATTTGCATATTTAGAAGCAATCAATACTTGTCAAAAAATATCTTATGTGTCTCTCAAATGTGACAAACACTTGGGGTTCGCTTGTGTTTTAAGGTAAGTGGACCCCCCCCGGGGGGGGGGGAAGTACCTATATTTTCCGATTTTTTTTTAAAGTGTGAGCATTACTGTATTAGGGAACATTCCGCATTCTGCAATGTATGTTTCAAACATAAGGATTACAAGAAACACATATGGCCGCCAGGGCATATTTTGCATAATGTCACTTAATACTTCAAGAGCCGAGTTGTGCACTCATATAGTGTTCTTTTGAATCTGAATCGTGAAATTGCAAAGCGCCCGAAAATTTTGGTAGACTTAGTTACAAAAAACCATATGTAATCATAAAGAACAAAAGATAAAAAAGAAAACCTGTAGGTTTTATACACCGTATCGGGGATAACACACATACCTGGACTACCCGATGAAACAGCCAAACTTCGTTCCGTGAGTCGCTCACTAACTGATCGTACGCATTACACACATAAAAGAATAGCAACAGGGCTTTGCGATATGGGATGAAATTAACGACCTCTACATAAACAGTGTACTCTGTCTTCATGTTACTTGGTAAGGTGGAAAGAACCTATGCTATCTAGCTATGTGGAATGGGACTAATGAAGAGACTGAGTTACTCTACAGCGCGGGTAGTGCGCAGAAAATTTGGGGTTCATATTAGAGAAATTGTCTTCTTGAGAGCAAAAGACAGGTAAACTGTCGGGGCGACTATAGTCGCCGTCAGGGACTGCATAATTTATCGTAAATTTCGGACTTTTTCATTTTCCCAAGCTAGGGGGGCTATTGCCCCCCTGCCCCCTGTAGCTACGCCACTGTCCTTATCCTTTCACCCTCCCAACCCCCAAAATCTATTTCGCCTTTTAGCCCAGGCAGAAATGTAGCATTTTTGGAGTGTCTTTTTTTTTTTTTTTTTTTTTTTATAAAACTTTGATATTCTGTAGAGTAGACATCAGAGGCAATCAGAAAAGTATGTGCTCTAATGAAAATTTAAGTAGGCCTATTTAGGTTGCAGGGGCTCCATCAATGGGAGAAGTGCCTAATTTTAAAATTTTTGAAATGTATGTGGGTGTTACCAATCTACTTTTCTGTTAATACCAGAGAGATCAGTGTCTCTTGTTGTTCAGTTGAAGGAAATATTGGGCATAAGCAATGATCCCAGATGCCAAATTTTCTAGACTTATTGATGAAAAACACGTAACTTGCGAATTTTCAGTACCATTCATTTCGTTTAAAATTATCCCCATGTAATACCTACTTAGCGGGCTACTCATGTACTAAAGGTAAGGTCATGTGGTTACATACTTTAAGAGATTCTGGTACCCAAACTTGACCCCAAATGCTAAAGTTGCCAAACTTGGGGTCACATTTGACAAGTCACTACAAAAAAAAAACCAATATATTGAGGAAAACTTCTAGCATATATTGTGGGAGCCTGTTAATTTCACCACTTTTACTTTAAAAAAGTTTAAGACCCCATATGATGGAGCAAAAGAGCCTTTCTTGAGTGCTAGAGCTGCCAAAATGATCAAAATGGCCACCAATTTGAAGTGGCTGGCTACCCCCCTTGCTCATGAAAAAATGGAGCACATACTTTTCTGATTGTCAAGTGTCTACTCTATATTATATCAAATTTTTATCAAATATAGCAAAAAAAAATTCACCAAACCAAAATTTACCTGACTATTTGTCAATATCTTTTCTGCCTTGATGGAAAGACTCCGGACTAAAAAAAAAAACAGTTTTTTCGGTCCGATAAGATCGATTTGTATGTCGGACAAAAAAAAAAAAAACCCGACTGAAACGGCTAGTTGTATTTGTCCTATCCAGACAGAAAAATCTAGCTGTATTTGTCCTAGGACCCAAAAAGCTAGTTTTTTCTGTCCGGTCGGACAGTGGACAGAAAAAACTGCCACACCGGTCTGAAATAGCACCTTGTGAGCTTAGTGGTGGTTGGCATTTCAGTGTTCTGGTTGGCCCCAATTGGCTCCAACCAGCAGAAAGAGTACTGTAAGTCATATGTGACAAATTGGTGTTAGATGGAGGATTTGCCAAAATATACAGCCTGTAAGTAGAGAGAAAGAGAGTGGGATGGGGAGAAGGCTTTGTCAATATTAAAGAGTGAGTAAGAGAGAGTGGTGCTGGGTGTGCGACATGAATCACATGGACCTGTAATAGGGATGGAGGGATTCAGTGTTGTGTCTAGGACTTGCCATACATAGCATTGAGCTTGTAAGGTGTGAAAGAATGGTGTTGGGAGTGGGACATGCCACACATGGAGGTTGTAAAAGGGATGTGGGAAAGTAGTGTTGAGTGTGGGATTTGCAGTCACATTGAGCCTGTAAGTGGAGTGTGAAAGAATGGTGTTGGGTGTGGGACATGCCACACATGGAGGTTGTAAAAGGGATGTGGGAAAGTAGTGTTGAGTGTGGGATTTGCAGTCAGATTGAGCCTGTAAGAGGAGTGTGAAAGATAATGTTGGGTGTGGGACATGAATCACATGGATCCTGTTATAGGGATGTTTGGAAGCAGTGTTGATTGTGGGACTTGCCATACCATTTAGCCTGTATGTGGAGAAAGAAAGAGCAGTGTTGAGTGTGGGACTTCCCTCAAATTGTGCCTGTTTGTGGGATGCATGGAAATGGTGTTAGGTCTGGACATCCAAAGCATTGAGTCTGTGAAGGGTGTGTGAGAAAGTTGAAAGAAGTGTAGGACCTGATTGTGATAGAGTTGGCATGGGATGTGTGATATATGTAGCCTGCTAGAAGAATGCAGTGAAGTGTACACTGGGACTTGCCAAAACATAGAACTTGTAAGTAGAACCTAGAAAAGTGGTTTATGGTTTGGAATTACCAAAACATACAGCTTGTAAAATATAATGCAAAAGAGTAGCATTAGGTGTGGGTTGTACCACTTACAATCTAATAGTAACTGTATTAATGATGTAGAAATATATTTGTAGAGAAAGAGAGATGAATCATAGTTGTCTTCTGATCTTTTTCAGGTTACTTCCCTGAAAACTCGATCATCCAGTGAAACAATTTCATGCAAAAATGTTTCCCTTCAGAGAGGATGGAAAAAGGTTTGTGTCACCTCTTCTTTCAAATTAACAGAGCTGAGATTAAAATCTATTTATTGTCAGAAATAGAGGCACTGAGGCATTCTTCAGAAAGAATGCTGTTTAGAATTTTTGTATAGATTTGTCTGTGAGGTTTTAGTTCCTTTATTATCAATGGAAACTGAGCAAATCACCACTGTTATAAAACATGTCAGAGACATATGTTTACATGAGCAGAAATAAAAGCAGTGTGATGCAAAGAGGTATTAATTAAAAACTCTCATAAATAATTCAAATGTAAGCAAAGGAAGGATAAGGCAGGCAAAAATGCAATGTTTCTGGTGACTTTTGTGGCCTAATGTCACTTTTAAAATCAGGAGGGAAAATTGTATTGTTATGAACTGTATTCACATCATGTATTATGCAAACATGGGAGGACAATACTGTTCTGTGTGTAGTTGGTGAATGTCTAATTTGGGTAGCAATTTCTTTTGTGTTATTGCCCATCATTCTCTTATTAGTTTTAATTTTCCTCTTGAGCAGTATTGTATTGTTATTTAATCATATTTGATTTTTGATTATTGTGATAATTGCTAAATTTAACTTTATTTTTAACCCCTATCTCAAGGGATGTTTTTTACCTGAAAAAGGTTTTTGAGGAAGCAGAATAAAAAGCTGTGTACCTCTTTCAAGAGTTTGGAAGAAGATTTTGATCTGCTTTTCATTGCATAAAAATATGTATATGTTTTATCAGACAAGCATCTTCAATCTGTTTATGTTGTTATACTGCTCTAGATACATAATTTTTTTTTTTGAGCTTTTATTTTGATACTGGCTTCTGCTTTACTAATGTATGAATCTTCTTTATCCTTAACAAAGAGCACACTTTGTTCTGTTGCCTGGCTTTTGTTTCTTATTATATTATTTGATTTTTTTTTTTTTTTTTGCAATTGTGTTTTTTTCTTTTTGGCAATTGTGTGTTTTGCTTTGAACTATTTGTTTTGCAATTATACCATTTGTTTTGTTTTATGATTTGTATGTAACTTTTTACTCCTCTTTCTCCTCTTTCATAAATGTAATTTTACCTTTTTGATATTCTTATTTTACCCTGCAGCATCTTCTATTAGCACCTTCAGATGTCGCAGGGTGGGGAACCTTTATCAAGGATTCTGCTCAGAAGAATGAATTCATCTCTGAGTATTGTGGTGAGGTAGGAATACCTGACATATGTCTGTAATGTGCAAATGAGCATTGTTTTCATTGGGCTCTACACCTTTCATTTTGGAGCACAGCTAGGCATCAAAGTGACCCTATATTTCCTTTAATTTCCCATATATTTCAAAAAAATCCTATATTTCCTATGTTTGTATGATTTGGGGCCAGTTTTCTATATTCTCCTATCTTTTTTGATGTTGCCAAAAAACTTTTTTCTATGGTATTCTTGGGTGAAAGTTTGAGATGGATTCTTTTTCCAAGATGGTGTCTTGGACTTAGGGGGTTAGACAGGTACAGTAGCAGTGTATAGATGCCTGGAAGTATCTTAATTAGATCATAGATGCAAGCACACAATGGCAATTATAGGGCTAGGGTTATAACTGAGTGTACAAATGGACCTTGAGTTGAGGATTACTCTGAAATATTCTCTTATGAAACTGCATTGGGCACTAATAAGCTAATTTCATCAACCATCAGTGTGCCACTGTCACACCTTTGATTTTAAACACTGTATGATTTCATTTCTTTGAGGTAATTGTTGTGGTATGGGGGGGGTATCAAGGGGGTGGATGAGAGCTCTGTGCCTGGCTTCCCCAGTGGTCATGCCATCCTCCACATTTTTAAATGCTTGCCTTCTCTTTGTGTGCACAGACAGTTGGTCTGTGATATAGTCAGTTCTTTAACTCAAAATGTGGACTTACAATGGTTTTAAATACCTGTTATTTTCCCTGCCATCTACCTTCTCTCCTTTAAGTGATGTTCAGTTGATTACAGTTCAAAGTTTTGTACAATTACTCTTTTTCCCTGAAGATTAAAAACTTAGTTCTTTGGGGAAAATAAAGAGTCTCATGCCAATGTTTACAAATTTACAAATATGCAGATCTCTGTGCAGGTTTCCCTAAGCTCCACTAGAGGCACTATGGCTGGATGCCATATCAATTTATCCAACAGACCAAAGAGGGAAATCTGATACATGTGCTGGTCTGTTGCTGCAGTGCCCATCATTGGTAGCAAGTGGGGGCACTTGCCAAGTTGCCCATTTTCAGATTTTGCCATACCCACTATGTAATTTTGTCAAGTGAGATTTTAGTTGTAAGGATGTTGAGGTACAGACATTTTTGCATACTGTAGGCATCTTGACATTTGGACTATACTGTCCTACCAATTTGTACAGATCAAAGTGAGCAGTGACACTTTAAGGGGTAGGGGCCATTGGACGATGCCTTTCGGCCCTCGCTGATGCTGATTTTTTTAATTTAATAACTTAAAATATGTTAATTTTTGAAAATAAATTTACTTCAAAAGATACCATATATAGCACCAGAATGCTTGTAAGGGAACCCAATCATTCAAAAAAATTTCCCCCTCACTTAAAACTCTCCTTTGCTGGCAATCACAGAACATACTACATGGCCCCCATGGCACAGTTCTGGCTCCGCCACTGAAAGTGAGTTTGAAGGAATTCATAGCAACCGCACAGTTGCCTTGGGTAGAGAAAAGAGTTTTCTCCTTTCTAAAAGCCGAATTCCATTTTGTATTGCTATTTTGCACATTACTTCCATTGAATTTGAAACATCAAATTCCGTTGTCTAATTTTACAAACTGGGAAAACTGTCTCTAGCCATAGGTCTATATGGACCTACTGTCATCACCCATTCTCACACTATCAAGATGGACTATAGTAGCAATACACTGTAAAGTTTGTCACAAAATTGGGTCTTAAGAGTTTATTTCCTGCTATGTAAGCAGCAAAAAATTAAAAAAATTTCTCACCGCAACCCCATTATTATTGGATCTGAGGTGAGTTCTGTCTGTGTACTTATGGACATAAGCAACAGTTTGTTGTCCACACTAACTACCCATCCATTCAAAGCATTGTCTGATATAGTCACATTCTGTGTTCACAACTTTAAGTATTGCAACTTTCGCTGCCTCTTTGGTATGCTCAAATAATAACATGTATATACACTTCATTATAGTTCAAAATTTGCAAATACACCACAGTCAGGGATTTACCCTCGCCCTTCCACCAAATACTTAGGTGGTTTCCTAAATTCCATGTTAATGGTAGAACAATGGTAGAACCACACTGTTCTACCACTTGGCCCACACTTGTGATACTGTTAATCACATTTTCTATCTTTTGAAAAGTATAGTTTTCTAAGGTACAGTGTTTGCCCCATCCACAAATTTTGAGGAATTTTGAAGAAAAGGACTGCTAGTGTGTGACATTCCTATATTTACTCTATATTTTCCTGAAAAAATCCTATAAAGTCCTGTATTTTTATCAATATCCTTTCTTTAAAACCTATATTTCTGTGATGAACCACTTTGAAGCCTGGAAGCCGGAAACATGGATATTGAACTGACCAATCCTTGCTGTAGCTGTTTCATCCTTGCTTTCATGAAATAATGACAGTTTCAAAAATTTGTAAACATAAAATTGTGAATATTGGCAAGTTATTCTTAGTTAAGGCAGTTCTTAAGAAGTTAGAGCCAATTCTGATGAAAGCTTGACTACCCTTTATTTTCAACAGTTACTCGTTGAAACCTTCTGTAATTGTATGGATTCCTGTAATGAAAGCCTCTTTACTTATTCATCATTAGTTTGCCTAATTACCTTTTTACTATCACTGTGGGATTTACTGCTAACTGGAAGATTTGGGGGATGTTTGTTGTTATGGGTATAGATATTCAAATTATGTACAGCATATCCACAAATCAAGGCACTCTAACATGACCAGAAGCACAGAAAGCAGTCTACAGATAGCATAGACTCATGTCAGAAGCAATCAGGTTTGATAGTCGTCTAGATCAGGCTTTAGATAGAGAGCAGTCCAGTGGCCTTATGGATCCCTCTGAGCTCAGGCTATATGACTCTCTGGAATCCTGGATTGTCTCACATATTTTGTACATGTTGGTGCGATTTTTTTACCAGTGTTCGCATAGTTGTTCTCCCAGAGCTCACTTATGGCCTATGGTTGATATTAGGTGAGTCTTGGCTAACAATCAGAGAAGCACATAGTGAGATCTGTTGCTGAGGCATCTGATTGGGTCATTAGTTGCAAGGGACTTGAGGAGATGGAAGGGGGCATGGGTATGGCATGGGCATGCATAATCAAATTTTTAGGGCAAAGGGGGCATTGAACAAAATACCCTCATAGGACATGGCCTAGTTGGATCAGTTCATGTATACCACCACCTCCTGTGCTTATTTAAAGGTGTCAAGAGTAGAATAAAATAGCTATCTACATGTTGGCCAAAGTTGTATTCTAGAGTAAATTGATCCCTGTCATGTGATAATAGCAATGAGGAAATAGTGTTTTGTAATTGTGTAAATAATCCTGGAAACTTAATTTGCCAGAGCTTTTGCAAAATTTCCTGACATTTTCAGAAACTCTCAGCTTAAATTCTCTCTTCAAACAGTGTAGATAGAGTGCCATGCATAATGTCTATCAGACTTTATTCTTTCAGAAAGTAGCCATCCTTGCTTGCATAATTCTGCCAAGAATTGCATAACCTTTTATCATTGGAAACTTTGGGAACCTTTTGGCACTTATGTTTTAGTCTTGTTTCCTCTTTGTAGATTATCTCTCAAGATGAGGCTGACTACAAGGCAAGGTTTACGACAAGTGTATGTGTAGCTTCTTGTTCAACCTGAATAATGGTGAGAAAATTGAAATTATGAATATTTTATCTTTGTGTAACCCATTTGTCAGTTTTCTCACATCTTAATATAATCTCCCATCTGTTCCCTATCTAGTCACTTAATGGTCCCCTTTTCTGTCAGTTGGTTTTCCTACATCCCAAGTTCACACTTTCTGCTGTCAGTCATTGATATGCTGGTTGTCTTCAAAGAATCAGAAGGTGACAAGAAAATATGGTAATCATGCAGTTTGGGGGAGATATTTACAAACTATTGTTTAAAAAATATCAACCTAATGATTGATTTGCAGTGAGGTACGTTCTCAGGTATTCTAGTGAGACCTTTAAAAGTGTTTGTTATGACTTTGTGAGCACTGGCAAACTTTTGGTTTTGAGTAACAGACTTTCTCGACTAAAACTGGAAATGTTGCTAGAGGACTCCCTTCAAACCTCTCAAGAATGTTTGTAAAATAGATTCACGGGTTCAGTCTTTTCTTTAGTTTAAATGACTGTATGGGTGGAAGATGTGAGAATTCAGGGGTATCCCTTTACAACATGAAATAAATCCTATGGTAAATGACCTTTCTTCCCCTTTTGTTGCCTGGAGTTGTATTTCAATTTGACTCATTCGCAATACACCTTGTGTTGGCAAATTACGTTGACATGAATTTCAACACTCTATCATTTTTCCAGACTTTGTTGTGGATACAACTCGTAAAGGGAACAAGATTCACTTTGCCAACCATTCAGTGAACCCTATCTGTCGAGCTAAAGGTAAGATGAAGATAGACTTGCCCCAAGTCTCTCGCGATGTTCTCTCCTCGTTCACCGTTCCTCTCAGGCCTCTCCGACTACATCACTGCAGGCACAGCAACAATTTCTCACACTCCCCGCTTTCTACACCGAATGATTGTATTGTTGTTATACACCGTGCTCACCCGTATCGAACAACACACAGCTAACGGGGCTTGCCCGCAAGAATTTCTCACGCTCCCGCTTGTATACACCGAATCATTGTATTGTCGTTATACACTGCGCTACACGACGAGCAGGTTTGCCGCGAGACTTGTATCTTTTGGTCTAGGTGGGCGTCACACTTTTAGCCAGCGGTATTCTATATGAATATTCAAGATCTCTGTAGCCAGTGAGGAGTTTTCAATATGTAAACAACTCAACGCCCAAAGTGAACTGCAACGTTCATAGCTAGATGTGATTATTTATCTTAATGAATATCCAGCAAATGTCATACAATACCCAAGCTGATTGGATGATAACAGTTAATTCTCTTCAAACGTATTCATCCTTAATTTTGGAGAAATAAAAGAGTAAACAAGTTTAAAATGATGACGTCAACAGAACCAAAAGCTACAAGTCTCTCACGACAAGCCGCTCGATTGAACAGACCACTACGTTACGTGTGTGGGAGCGACAGGAGCTATTTGAAACAAGTGCTATAGCCTAGCGCTAGCGCGTGTTGCAAGGGACAGTAGGATGCAGGCTGAGATTAGTGTATAGTGGTACAGTGTGATGGAGCCACTGTGAGAGAAGGAACAGGCAAAAAGTGACAGGTTGAAGAGACGAAGAATAACATGAGAGACTTGGGGCAAGTCTAAGATGAAGATGGAGATGGAGAGAGGGAATTGGGGGTTGGGGAGGGTTAGATGACATAACAAGACAGTAACCCCCAAATGTATGCTTGAGTTTCTTTACCTGTTGAGGTATTTACATGGATAATATGATACCTCTGTATATTTCAGCATCTTAGGGTAAAATACATCTTACAAAAATTCCTGTGCATCAATGATTTTAATTTATATTCTTTTATTTTATTGCAAAGTGGGATGAAGGGAGGAGGGGCAGGGGGATGTGGTGTGTGAGGGGTGCATTCAGGGTAGGGAAGAATGGAGAGATTATCCTCACTATGCTTGTTTCAGATGCAGGTATTAAGTTGTCAAAATGAAGTCACACTTGTGCAAACAAGTTTTGCATGGTCTGTTCTCAATTATTTTTCTTTAAGCACAAAAGTTCTGCATTCTTATGGGCAGTGATTAAGCCAGGTCAGTTCTCCATTCCAACAGTCTGATTGGATGGCCAAGTGGAGAGGTTTAAGGAGAGGGGGTACTCCCTTTCCCTTTTGAAAATATTTCAATTTTAGAGGTGTGTAGATGGCAAATGGTTCAATATTTTACCCAAATTTATCTTGCCTATGAGATGAGGAGTACAATTTGTAGTGACTGATATCAGGGTGACACCTTTGAAATACCTGTGCAAAAACTGGTGTTCAGATTGATTTACCTGTGCATTTGTGTGTCATTTGTCCCACAAATACATGCTGCTGGCTAATTCATTGCTTATGGAACTTTTGAAAGGACTTTCCAGCCTGTAAAAGCTCTCAGCTATGTTTAGAGTTGTGTCCACATCTTGTGAGACTATTAAAGCCTCCATCAAACAATTATCAATAATTCTGGGGAATCTTTATCAAGGATTCTGCTCAGAAGAATGAATTCATCTCTGAGTATTGTGGTGAGGTAGGAATACCTGACATATGTCTGTAATGTGCAGATGAACATTGTTTTCATTGGGCTCTACACCTTTCATTTTGGAGCACAGCTAGGCATCAAAGTGACCCTATATTTCCTTTAATTTCCCATATATTTCAAAACAAATCCTATATTTCCTTATGTTGTATGTATGATTTGGGGCAGTTGCAGTTTTACTCTATTCTCCTATCTTTTTTGATGTTGCCAAAAAAACTTTTTTTTTCTTGGGTTAAAGTTTGAGATGGATTCTTTTTCCAAGATAGTTTGTCGTGACTTAGGGGGTTAGACAGCGTACCAGTAGCAGTGTTATAGATGCTTGGAAGTATCTTAAATTGATCATAGATGCAAGCCACACAATGGCAATTATAGAAGGCTAGGGTTATAACATGAGTGTACAAAGGACCTTGGAGTTGAGGGATTTACTCTGGACAATATTCTCTTCTGAAACTGCCATTTGGGCACTAATAAACTCAATTTCATCAACCATCAGTTGTGCCACACGGTCACACCTGTGATGAAAACACTGTATGATTCATCTCTTTGAGGTAATTGTGTGTTGGTACCGGGGGGGATCAAAGGGCGGGGGTGGATCGAGAGCTCTGCTGCCCCTAGATTCCCCAGTGGTTCATGCCATCCTCCAGCATTTTTAAATTGCTCTGCCTTCTCTTTGTGTGCACAGACAGTTGATCTTGTGATATAGTCAGTTCTTTAACTCAAAATGTGGACTTACAATGGATTTTTAAATACCTGTTATTTTCTCCTCGCCATCTACCTTCTCTCTCTTTAAGTGATGTTCAGTTGATTACAGTTCAAAGTTTTAGCCTACAATTACTTCTTTTTCCCTGAAGATTAAAAACTTAGTTCCTTTGGGCGAAAATAAAGAGTCTCATGGCCAAATGTTACAAATTACAACATATGCAGATCTCTGTGACAGGTTTCCCATAATGCTCCACGAAGAGGCACTATGGCTGGATGCCATAGTCAATTTATACCAAACAGACCAAAAGAGCGGCATAATATGATACAATGTGCTGGTCTGTGTGCTGCAGTGCCCATCATTGGTAGCAAGTGGGGGGCACTTAGCCCAAGTTGCCCAATTTTCAGATTTTGCCATACCCACTATGTAATTTTGTCAAGGGAGATTTTAGTTGTAAGGATGTTGAAGGGTACAGACAATTTTTGCATACTTGTAAGGCATCTTGACATATTGGACTATACTGTCCTACAACAATTTGTACAGATACTAAAGTGAGCAGTGACACTTAAGGGGTAGGGGCCATTGGACGATGCCTTCGGCCCTCGCTGGAGTGCTGATTTTTTTAATTAATAACCTAAAATATGATTAATTTTTGAAACGATATAATTTACTTCAAAAGATACCCATATTATAGCACCAGTAAGCTTGTAAGGGAAACCTCAATCATTCAAAAAAATTGTCACCCTCACCTTAAAACTCTCTTTGCTGGCAATCACAGATACATACTTCCATGGCCCCCATCTGGGCTACAGTTCTGGCTCCGCCCACTGAAAGTGAGTTCACAGTTTGAAGGAATTCATAGCAAGTTGCGTCATTCAACCGCACAGTTGCCTTGGGTAGAGAAAAGAGTAGTTTTCTCCTCTTCTAAAAGTCCGCAATTCCATTGTGTATTGCTATTTTGCACATTAAAACTTTCTCAATTGAATCTTCGAAACATCAAATTCCCGTGTCCATAATTTTACAAACTGGGAAAACTGTCTCTAGCCATAGGTCCTATATGGGACCTACTGTTCATCACCCATTCTCACACTATCAAGAATGGACTTTAGTAGCAACTAACACTGAACCGAAGTTTGTCCACAAGTAAGATGGAGTGTCTCCTTAATAGAGTTTATTCAGTTCCTGCTAGTAAGCAGCAAAAAAGTATTAGGCAAAAGAAAAATTTCTGCACCGCAACCCCATTATTATTGGATCTGCAGGTGAGTTCTGTCTGTGTAGTCTTATGGACATAAGCAACAGTGGTTGTCCACACTAACTACCCCATCCATTCAAAAGGCATTGTCTGATATAGTCACATTCTGTGTTCACAACTTTACAGTATTGCAACTTTTGCTGCCTCTTTGGTATGCTCAAATAATAACCATGTATGGACACTTCATTTCTAATAGTGTCAAAAATTTGCAAATAAGCCACAGTCAGGGATTTACCCTCACCCTTCCACCCAGATAATTAGGGATGGTTTCCTGAATTCCATGTTAATGGTAGAACAATGGTAGAAACCACAATGTTCTACCACTTGGCCCACAATTGTGATACTGTTAATAACATTTTTCTATCTTTTTGAAAAGTATAGTTTTTTTC
>JAIZAY010001051.1:0-22615 GCA_029531755.1 Holothuria leucospilota | reverse complement strand
AGGAGGTTCTTGACCTTTGGAAACAAGAAAGTGTGTGTCAACGGTGTCAGACAGAGTGTTCCAAATACTTATTTTTTTGTCACGCTGTTTTTCATACCGAAGAGAATGTGTGGACTTCTGTTTTTTTTATATAAACGGAAGATTCTTGTATGGTTTGCAGGAATGGGTTGACAACAGTGGAATGTGATAAAATGTCTGAAAACCAGAATGCAAAAATGCATTGAGGTTTCGGGGGGGGGGGGGGGGATGATAATATGTTCTATTCCAATAATGCCATGTCCCATATCGTTCAGTCAATGGTCAAATGCTGTCTTAAACATGTTGGAAAAATTACAGTTTTTGTGTTCCTATTTAATTTTGGGAAGAATTCTTGGGGAAATTTTGGCAGTTGGTTTGACCTCATGGTGACCACAGATGACGATCTTTGGAAAAATCTTGGAAAATTTTTGCTCTTTGACTCTGCGTGAAATCCATATAGAAACTCTTGGGAATTCTTGGGAAATTTTGCTTTTTTAAACCTCTGGTGACCCCAGATGACCTTTTGACCTCCACCAAAAACAATAGGGTCCATCTTTTCACCATAACACATTCACGATAGTACTGTAAGTATGAAATCTATCCAAGCTTCCTACCTGGAGATACGTGTTTAAACAACGCTTTTTTTCAGTGTTTGGCCCACGTTGACCCGAAGATGACCTTGCCACCTCCTCACAAAAATGCTTGCGTTCATATTCTCACACACAGATGCATCCCCACCATACTACGTATTAAAATATATCCAAGCTTTCCTCCCTTGAGATATTGTGTTAACAAGGTTTTCAGTGTTTGACCCTCAGCCATCCTAGATGACCTTTGAACTCCACAAAAACAGTGTGGGGTAACATCTTCTCACTATAACACCATCCGATTTACCAAGTATGAAATCTATCCAAGACTTCGTACATGGAGATATCGTGCTTAACAAGATTTTCAGAGCTTAACCCCCAGTGACCCCAAATGACCATTTTGAACATTCCACCCAAAAATGATGAGATTCTTCCGCGTATTGTAAGGCATCTACATATAAAAGTAATCAAATTTATCACAAGCTTCCTACAATCAAGATAGTTGTGCTTAACAAAGGTTTTGAAGGGTTTGAAACCCCCAGGTGACCCCAGATAGACCTTTGAACCCCGGCCACCACAAAAATGATAGGATTTTTTTCCTCTTACTAGAAGAGCATCCTACATACAAAAGTATGAAAATATTATCCCAAGCTTTTCTTACATCCGAGGCATCGTTTTGGTGGGTTGTTGAACGAAGTTTTCAAGGGTTTGAACCCCCGGTGACGCCCAGAGGACCTTTCACCTCCACCAAAAAAGATAGGGTTCTTTTCCCTTACCATAAAACACGCATCTACATACAAAGTATGAAAAATGGAAATTTATCCAAGCTTCCTACCATCGAGATATTTCGTGTTAACAAGGTTTTCAGGAGTATAGACCCCAGCTGACCCCAGCTGACCTTTGACCCCCTACAACTCAAAAACATTAGGGGGTTCTCTCCGTCTCAATATGGGGCATCTATGGTTACCAAGTTTGAGAACTGTCAGAGCTTCCCTATCTTGAAGAATATCGTGTTAACGAAATTTTCTAGGGTCCTGAACCCACCCAGTGGACCCCAGATGACCTTTCACCTCCATCAAAAATGATAGGGTTTTTTCTCTTACCATATCGCATCTACATACAAAGTATGAAATTCAATCCAAGCTTCCTACCCTCGAGATATTGTGTTAACAAGGTTTTCAGAGTTTGAACCCCCCCGGTTGACCCCCCAAAAGGGTGACCTTTGACCCCTACCAAAAAACAAATAGTGGTTCTTCGTCTCAATATGCGGGCATCTATGTACCAAGTTTGAGAACTGTCAGAGCTTAAATCCCTTCTTCGAGATCATCATGTCTTAACAAAATTTTCAGGGTCTGGGACCCCCGGTGACGCCCAGATGACCTTTCACCTCCATTCAAAAATGATAGGGTTTTTTCTCTTACCAAACGCATCTACATACAAAGTTATGAAAAATTCATCCAAGCGTGATTCCTACCTTGAGATTATGTGTTGAACAAGGTTTTTCAGAGTTTGACCCCTGGTGACCCCAGGTGACCTTTGACCCCTAAAAAAACACATAGGTGTTCTTCCTCTCAATATGGGGCATCTATGTACGCTGAAGTTTGAGGGGGGGACCAAAAAAAACTGTCAGAGCTTCCCTTCTTGAGATATCGTGTTAACAGAAGTTTTTCAGGGTCTGACCACCCGGTGACCCCAGATGACCTTTCACCTACCACCAAAAATGATAGTAGTTCTTCCTCTTAACACACAACGCATCTACATACAAAAGTATGAAAATTCATCCAAGCTTCCTACCTCGAGATATTGTTGTTAACAAGGTTTTCAGAGTTTGACCCCTGGTGACCCCCAGGTGACCTTTGGACCCCCCCTCCCCAAAAACAATATGGTTTTCTTCCTCTCAATATGGGGCATCTATGTACCAAGTTTGAAAACTGTCAGAGCTTCCCTTCTTGAGATATCGTGTTAACGAGCAAAGTGTCACAAACACACACACACACACACACACACACACACACGCACAACAAACACGTTGTGCTTTACATACTGTTTGAGGACCTCATTGTTTTCTCTATTGTGTTTGCTTTCTTAACCCTAACTTTAACAATAAACTCTCTATTGTTAAACTTCTGAGGACATGAGAAATCTATTGTATTTCCTTCTAAGGACCTGAAATCCATTGTTTAGGTCCTCAATCTGAATGGAAAGTAAGTGCGCACATACACACATACATACACACGCCATCATGACTGCATAGGTTTCTCTTATCATCGAAACCAAAAAGCTCTGAAAATAACTGAAGTGTGTTGTGTTTCATTGTGAAACCAATATCTCTGGCAAGCTGTTGGTGGGGAAAGGGGAGGGGGTAATAGGACAGGGGGAAGAGAGTTAAATTCTTGCCCATCATCACGTTAACATGCCAACCCATTTTCAGGTACAATTTAATAACGTATCTTGCCAGTAACAGTTGGATGTTATGCCATCCAGGAAGTTCCAATTTTGAATTGTTTTTTGTGATTGTGAAAATTAATGTTTTGTGCAATTTCTTCCTTAATTCTTCTTGTCATCTAGATTATAGGCTTGTTTTTTGCAGTATTCATTTGAAAAGTTCCATAATATCCCTTTAAGGTCAGTTCACATAAGGGGTCATAGGACTGACCATCTATTTTCAAATATGTTAAAAACCAGAAAAACACTTTGTTCTGTTATGAATCCATCAAATAATGACAATTGCACAGAGTGATTCTCCTCTACCTAAAACATAATAAACAAGGAGGGGCAAACTGTGTTATCCTTGGTTCTTTCAATCTTTCAATATTCTTTCAATATTTCAAGGACAGTTGTAATGTTAATATGACATGAGGGTTTATTTTTGAAATTTAAACTAACAATCGCTCTCCAAACAGAAAACTAGGAGGCAAGTAATCTAGTGTTAGAAGAAATACTACTCCATGTAATTTCTTTTGTGATTTCATTTCTTTTGCAATGGTTAAATACTGTACTTTATCCTACAATGCATAATGACATTGAAATTGCCCTTTGAACTGTAATTGGCCCAATTCTAAAGAATTGTCAACTGATCTTGGCGTGGAAGGGGGCAGTATAACTATCTGGACCATGAACTGTGATTTGGACTGAACTTTGCAAGAGTAATAAACATTTGGTCATGAACCTGGCAGGTGTTATAAACTTGGCAAATGTAATAAACTTGGCATTGAACTTGACCTTGGCAATAAACTTGACCTTGGCAAGTGTAATAAACTTGAACTTGGCATTGAACTTGGCAAGTGTAATAAACTTGAACTTGGCATTGAACTTGGCAAGTGTAGTAAACTTGAACTTGGCATTGAACTTGGCAAGTGTAGTAAACTTGAACTTGGCATTGAACTTGAACTTGGCAAGTGTAGTAAACTTGAACTTGGCAGTGAACTTGAACTTGGCAGTGAACCAAAAGTATAAGCTACCTTGTCCACCTCACCCCTCTGCATCCCTGCACACTCCCTCCAAGTTCACCACCTCCATCCTCTTCTGTTCACACTGAGTAGTTCTTTTGCATCCCTTCTCTGTCCATCATCCAGGCCTTGAACCGCAGACCTCCGGCATCCAAGTCTTCTTCCTCTCCTCTGCGCCACAGCCGAGTTCCTAGAATACTGTTTTGCAACTTTATCTTTAAACCACACATCTGAGGTAAAGAATTGGAGAAAACCAAAAGCTACTGCTAGCTTTTGAACCAGGGACTCCTAAAAGATGAGAGACCTTGCAGAGGGCAGAACCAACTAGGCCATGCTATCACTTAAATCATCTTGGTTGTAATCTTTGTGTTAAACATTGGAACTGCCTTCACTTGAATATTCAAAAGTTACCAGAGCTTTTAAGACCAACTTTCCTTCTTTATGGCATAACTGAGGGAGCTGTTGACACTCAGCTTTTGAAATATGGGTTTAAACGTGGAACAGCAAAAACAGAAAACTGAAAGCATATTACAAGGGTTTCCATACTAGCCTTCACAATACAGCATTAAATTGGGCAACTTGGATATGAGGAAACAAGGTTGTTCATGCTTTCAGCTTTTCTTCTTTCCTTTGGGAGGGGGCAAGGGTGTGTTGTCAGGGATGTAACAAAGTGTGGGGAGGCTTGGGAATGTTGATGAGAGTTATCAGTCTTTTCTATAAATGTGTGACCATTCTTTTAAGACAATGTATTTTACAGTAATATTTAATGTGTAGGGTGAGTGACTGCTTGATTGAAAATCAATGATCACACAAACTGCAAATAAAATCTTTGATTTTAAGATATCAATAAAAGGGTACCTGATGGATCACAGTCTTCTCAACATTTACATAGGTAACAAAAGTGATATTCATTGCTGCCGCTGCCGCCCCCTCCTCCCCGCCATCACCCCATTTTTGTCAAAGATAGTATGAAAAGTTGTGTCTGGCTCAAGACAAAACAAATTTTGGGAAAAATATACTTCTATTCCATTTCATTCAGGCTAGAGTAGCATTTAAAAGAAAGTCATATTTTCTACTGAAAAAATGAGTGGTGAGGGTCAGCATGATTTGGTTATCAGTATCTCAAATTCAGCCTTTTGAAAGTACAGTGAATGATCTGGAGTACTGTGACAACATGCATGGTCATGAGTGTGATAACATTCTCTATTGCACAAGTACTTCAGAAGTAGTTATCAAATATTTTTAGACCAAAATTTCCCTTCAAAATATTCTTAAAATACATTTTTTAATAAGCAGTGTAAAGAATTTTTAATAAAATTGGACAGCACCTTTACTAACTTCAGTTGTGTATTTCTCTGTGTATTTCTTTCTTCCTTTGTTGGGGTATTCTGATATAAAGATGTCAGCAGTACCAGGAGAGGGAAAGAAATTTAAACTAGTACTTTGAACAAAGGCAAGTCAAAGTTTATCATTAAGTGTTCCCATCTTTTTAAAACAATGGATTCTTTCTAATCAAGTAAGCATCTTTGCGGTATCAGAATATTAACATACTTGTCAACATTGCAATCAAAGACAAATGTGAAATTTTGAGAGATGTATGCCATGTGATTTGAGAAAACATGATTATAACAGTATTGAATTCATCTGTGCTTAAAAAGAAAAAGGCAACTTAAGTTTTGCAAAAATGTTTTAACTTTCTTTCCCAATGGTTGTTGCATATGTTTCAAGTTATTTAAATTATTATTTTCATTATAACTACAGAAATTGGGATAATCAGAAAATACTAATATTTATTAACTGAAAATGATGCTTCCTCTGTAAAGCAAAACAGTCAGCAAGTATGTGTAAATGTTAGAAGGATACCTCCTGAAATGTGACTTCTTTCAATGTCATTCAAATGCCAAAACAGGCTAGAAATTGACAAAATATCCACAGAAATGAAAAAGAACCATTGGTTTTAATGAATATATATAATATCATAAATCCATACAGTTCACAAGGTAATTCCACTGTTTCAAGAAATGATTCCCCAAAATATTTTTAATGAAGGAACATATATTGTAATGATAAAAGATATCATGGAAGTTAGGTCAACACTTGATATTTAAGATCAGAGAACTTGATAGAAAGCTTGGTGCAGAACAAGTCCGGATTTTGATCAACATGATAGAGGAGTGCACAAGATCACCAACAAATCATACCTTCTGTACAACAACTACATGGATCTGAAAACATTTCATAATGACCAACAGTGTTTGAACAAGACTCTATGCTGCATACACTTAAATTTACTCTGCACTACAGTCCTTGCCCTGCCTACATTGCAAAGCCAGCCAATTAAGGTTTGAGAGGAATCAGTGGCATATTTAGTCCCCCCCACCCACTGATGCTGATTCTTTTTTAAATACTGTACCTAAAATACATAAATGTTTTAAAACAAATTTCACTTCCAAGGTAGCATATGTGGCACCAGATTGCATGTAAGGACACTTAATTTTTCCAAAAAATATCAAATGGGAGAGCAAATATGCCCACTCCTCAGACTGTCTCCCTCAACAACCATCACCCATCTGATACTAAAAAGCACAAGGGCAATGTGAACATTCAATTGCCAACAACCTGGACCCTTCGTCCTCTTTTTGTCCAACTTCTTTCTGCCATACCAACATAGTCATGACATTGTTTCTATACCAGTGTGCCCAAGTTACAATGTTAGCTTTATACCTCCCAAATCAAAGATGTTTATATTAAGAATAAAAAAAAGAGAAATATTTGCATAAAATATTCTTCTCATTTAACCCTAGCTTAGAGCAAAACCTTTAAGGATTTGTTTGAAAGAACAGGAAGGCCCACAAAGCATCAACACCTTACTACAGAGTATGTGCTTGTATACATACAATTTTTGATAGAGTAACTTCTGCTCCACCTCTTCTGACAAGGTTTCCTGTTCTCCTTGAGCAGGTCTACAAAAACACAAAGCTTTTTATATAACACTGGCATTGTTTTGCAGAATTCTCTTCTTGACTTCCTTTTCTAGTTCCATAATCTAAACATAACATTTAAATTTGGTCTTCAATGAAACCAAATGTTGCAGGTCAATGTTTTCTTCCATTTAAGTGACAAAAATGGGTTCTACTTACAGTTCCAAAATTGATAGCTTGAATATTTGGGGAGTATTAAGGCACAGTCACATCTCCCCCACAAATGTACCTGCTTTTGAGTCAAGGAGCTTATGTGCACTAGCAAGGAGAAGTAGCCCCCTTCCCCTTACCCCTTCCTCCAGGTACTTTTTACCAATGAGCCCAGCTACACCTGGGCTCTATTTCATAAAAGTTAATAATATTCCTATCTTGGAATTAGGAAGGATTCATTCCTATCTTCATGCTGAAGTTGTTCCTAGGCTTAGGAATGCTCTTTGGTAGATTTAGAAATATTCTTAATTGATTTGGCAGGGAATTCACAGGAAAAAACAATGTCACTTTTGATATATCCCTAAATATTTGAAGAAAGGAATGATTTGGGACAAATCATTTCTAACTGGTTTAGGAACCTCAATTTTGAGAATATTCCTAACTTTTATGAAGTAGAGCCCTGGTCTCCCCATTGTGATCTTCTTAAGCTGATATGCAGGGATGCCACTGGCATTTCAAAACAAATATGGGACACTAGATAGGGCAGTGCTCTCTACTGCCCACTTACCCATGAAATGTATACAGACTAAATAAGTGACCTAGGAATTCTCCTAGAGCTGCACAGGCAAAATGGACGCTAAAATTTAATAACTATCTTTGAAGTTCATGATACAAGAAATGTACACATTTTTAGAAAAATACCCAACCATCCTTCTCATGACTGTCGGCCCCACATAGCTCAAGGGTAGATTGACTTAGTCTTTCTTTTCAAAAGAAATATATTTATTTTGGGATTCCTAAGTAAAATCATACAAGTGACATCTATGTTGTAGCTGTCTCTTTACTGGCTACCATCCCTGGAGAAGACAAGATGCTAGACTTGTTTTATGCTGCCTAATGTGATTCACAGTTTGTCAAGACAGGCAGTGATAAACAGAGGGCTATGGCATGTGGTCCTATTACATCCTTTAATTTACACAAAAAGCTGCAAGAAAGACCGTACTATATCATTCTGGAAAGGTAAATAAAACAAAAGATGTTCTACGTAGCATCCAAATTCCATTTTACAGGTGGAAAATGTTCAGAACCAAAGCCACAACTATTTCTGGAACACACCTCCAAAATCTCTGGTTGACTTTCTACTGTTTTTAAAATTATGGTCACTGTTTCTTTCTTCTGTTAGTAACCCAATCTCAGAAACAATTTCCTGGTACAGTAATCAGCAATAATGCCTGGTAACCATGAAATGTCTAACCAACGTTCCCATGATGACATTAAACCTTTTGTAAAAGACTTCTTTATGTACAAAGTTCAAAAGGTAAATACAACTTGTAAAAGTTATCTTCAGTCTGCAGATTTCTTCTTTTTCTTCTTCTTTTTCTTTTCTGAGCTTGGCTGTGGAAAGAGGAAACAATGAGTGAATAAAATATGTAGCTCAAATTCTAAGGGATGCATTGTAAGAACAAGCTGGTAATGGCATTCTAAATTATAAACTATTTACAGGAACATTTTTAAAGGCAATAGTAATAACTCTAAAATAGCATAAGTAGTCATTCTTACCTCAGTTAAAATCGCAGCTAAACTTTTCCACATTTCTTAGTTCCCTTACACACAGGCTTAGACATTTTTTGTAGGTGCCTATACGGCTAGCTGATTTCTAAACCCACCTGCCTGCATGAATATCAACTTGCTTGATCCAAACCAACACTTTACTTAATATGAAAGACTTTAATCGCTATGCTGCTGCACAGTTCAGGAAAAGGATAGTAATGTTGGATTTTGTGAATGCAACAATAGGTTTTACTAACAATATTTACAGCTTACTTTAAAGACACAGTACTAAGTACTACAGTACTACAGTACTAAGTACTCCACTTGCCTAAGTGATTTTTGCTTTCCCTGGGCTGGCAGCATGGGGATTTGTCGAATCCTGCTTACACAGGGTTCATACAGAAATTTTAAATTAAACTTCCATGATTTTTCAATGACTTTACAGGATGATCACCATTTTCCATTACTACTTTTTAAATGTTTTTGAACATTTTATGAGTCTATTGACAGCACACTAACCAGCCATCACAGTGCCCATGGGTACTATCATCAACACAATGGCTTACAACTCCCCTTACAGATGTTCAATCTAACCAATTTTTGACAGTGACAACAAACACTTTAAAAGCAATGATCAGGGTTTTCAATCATCATTTTTTTTAGGAGTCACTGACCCTTTAGAATAAATTTACAAGAGTCAAAACTAAAAAAGAAGGGGTCAAAATAAATTTGAGTTTAATGCAACAAACTTTATTCCTGTTTTTGCCTAGAAGAAGCAGTGTAAAACGTACTGAAACAAGGTGGCAAATCACTCCTATGATAAGAACGTTTGTGTAGACTGTAGCTTACATCATACACTGTAACTTGAAACTTCCCATGTACTGGGATTATGATCGTAAAGTTTCCCCGCCAAAACATGCACCGTGCATCAGACACAATTCCAGAAATAACTAGATAGAATTGAAACACATGCTTTTAGCGCTACTAGCACTACTACCAAATGCGCATCTACAGAGGCCTACAATGTACAGTCCTCTCTGTACGATTCGTTCATTGCTGTAAATGCGTAGTGTACTGACATCACAGAGCAGTAGTATAAGTTCTTTTAATACTACTCTATGACTGACATTTACATCGATGTCGATTGCAGCAGAGCTTTGTGTAAAACATGGCCTCATATCTGCATACTTGTACAGCAGTTGTCGTGAGTGTGAAAGACTGCGAGTGGGATTTTATTTAATACCACAGACATATGGTGCACAGAGACTGGCAATGTGTGTCTTGCGTCACTAATGTCCCGGGTAACATCTTCTACCGATCATGTTAGGCAAGTGTATATTTGTCCCTGGCCTAGCCTTATGTTTAAAACTGAAACTGAATTACGAACCAGAACACTCCGATCATCTACGCATGCTGATGTCTGTGATCTGTTTAATACACTATAGCACTCGTTTCGAGTCAAGTCTAATCACGGACCTAGGTGCATGCGGGTGCAGTTATTAGGCATAAATGTATATGTGGGAATGGTGGTAGCTCTGTACTGTTGCAGCAATACAGTTTTTTATTTAGATTTTTACCAGAACATACAGAGAGGTGGAATATGTCTCACAGAACAAAGTTGGGAACTGGAAAGTGCTGCCAGTTTGTGAGTAAATTTGCACAATGAATGTATTGGTGAAATTGCTTAATCATTACTGATTGTTGGGGTGAAAAAGTTGTGCATCAGTTTGACCCCAGAGGTTTTGTGTCTGTGCATCAAAATCAAAAGTTATGCATCATTGACCCTGGTGCCCAGGTCAGTGAAAACCCTGAATGATCATCTTCATTTTCAGACAGTGATAAGTCAGTAGTATGTATTGATATGATGTGGCTTGGGCGAAATTCCACCGTCTTTGTCATGACTTCCTAATCAAACTTTCTGTAACTTCTAAAATGACAAATTTTCGTAGCTTCCTCACAAGTTTTAAATTCCAGAATTTTCCATGACTATACAAAACCTGTATTGTGCATGAATGTTACAATTCAGCGACAAAATACAGTTTCAACTACTTAGCAAGTGGTTCTCATGCCTTTTCACATGATCCATTCTAGATACTGTGTACATCAAACATTTGTGGATCATTTGACATTTGGGAGTGCACTGGGCAATAAATTTAGACGATGCATTCTGCCAATGAGTTCAGACCTTTCAATACTGTACACCATAAAATCAAGTCTATATTAGGCACATGACTTTTTCTCAAATATCAGATTGGTTGGGTATTTAAGTTCTACTTGTGATGTTGCATGAAATTATGAGTTTGAGGAATGAATTATGACACTCAGTGCATGCAACATTTCCAGGGCAAATATTGGGTTTGTGATACAGAAATCTTCCGATCTTAAAAACCATGAATTATGGACAATTAAGCCAGCTGGGTATCTTTATTTTCAAGGAATAAGGTTCTAACAGAAAGAAACTCACTAATTCCTAGCTCATGAATAATTTGAAGGCCAAACTTTCAAATTTTGAAATGATGCAACATACAAAACTGTTCTACAGCATGTTATTTTGGGTAAGAAAAGCTATTTTTAGGGTTTATTGTTGAGACTGAAGGTTTCGTGATGATAAAGAGGAATTTTTGTCTGATCTTTATGCTGCACTGTAAACACAATTTTGTCCCTGAAGGGTCACAAATATTTGTAGCAGGTACAGTTTACATGGTGCATTTTAGATGCATGCATCTGACTTATGCATTAGACATAAGGTAAAATTGCATAATAGAAACAGACTTTTAGAAGTGATCTCAAATGGAGAAGAATGTTCTCAGGCCAATGAACCCCCCCCCCCCCACCCTGCCCACTCTACTCATCTATCAGTAACATCCTCCCATCAACCCTAACAAAACACTCTGCAACAAATAAGTCTGACTCACTGTTTTGGGTTCTGCTACTTCCTCCTTCTCAGGTTCTTGCTGGACTGGAACCTCTTCAGGAGGTTCATCTTCTACTTTGACTTTCTTCTATGGTGCATCTTCATCATCGTCATCTGTCTTGATCTTCCTCTTTTTGCTCTCAGAGGGTAGGGTTGAGTCCATGGATGTATATTATTGTGTATCTCACTCTTATTTTGATACTTGTCAAATTTACCTCGGGATTTGCCTGTGCCACTGATTCTATGAGTCTAGGGAAGAACAAAATAAATCAATAAATTACATACTTGGATACAAACACATTTAATTATTTGTATCATATATTTACCGATAATCCTGAAGATTTGTAACCAGATTTCAACTCATATCATGACATAGTGATGAACAAAAGAATCTTTGGATTCTTCCCATTTTAAAGTTCCAAAGAGAATGAGAATCTTGGCCCTTCTAAAAATACTTACCAAATGACCAATTAAATTTCAGTGACATTACATTACAATGCACAACTTATTTTCTATCAAATTTACAGGGTAACCACAGCCACCCCACTATACACTAGCATACCTCCCCATTAAAAGTGGCACCTGAGGACATGGCTTTAAGACATCTTCACTTTGCAATGATGCCCCACAAAATTTACCTACATCATAGGCCATAATGGGCTGAATGCACTTACTTCATTCTTTTTGGTGTTCTTTAGTTTCTAACCTTTGACATACATCTGCTAGCCAAAGTCCAACTGGTCTGGCCCTCATATCGTGTACATCAGCCGTACCAGTTTACAGCAAACGGCAGACCCGAGTAACATATGGACATTCCAGGGTCAGAAATTTTCCAACTCCAGTCTTTGCTCGAGGGAGCAATTTTACACTTGGGCTGGCTGAGTGTAAATAATCCCTGCTCAGTTACAGCAGGGAGCTCCAAAAAACAGCTCCCTGGTTACAGCAGGAAGTTGTTGCATAACAACTCCCTGGTCACAGGTAGCAATTACGACTAGCCAGAGAGTGCAGTGTATACCACTTGGCACACATTGCATAACATTCTGGATCCATTACATTAAATTTCATTCATATTACACTGTACTTTAAGTAGCCTTCCACTACAAAAAGTTTCTTACAATGCACATATTCACTTGTATTAATTGACTTACTCTGCTCCAGTACTCAAATAGGGCTGCCCATTACCTAAATGACCAAGGCACATTACACTCCACATCAGGGTCCTTATTTCTGTAACACTAATTTTTGGCTCATTAAGCTAGATTTCTAATCAATATATGCCTCACTCATGGTCCTCACCCCTGTGTGAATGTCTCACATATTTGCTGTTCATGAGACTTCATGGCCCTTGTTCCTCTAGCACTAAGTTTTGGCTCATTAAGCTGCATTTCACATCAAAACATGCTTCACTCAGTTGTTCTAACCACTGTGTGGATGTCTCACATATTTTCTGGCCATGGGATTTCAATCCTTTTAAGTCTGTCATATGCTAAACCATTTTACCCAACTCTTGATGGCACCATTTTAATTTGCCAAATGTGTGGTGCCCATTTTTCCCCTTTGCACTGTTTCTGTAAATCAGAACAAAATCTAAAAAGCTTCATCTATTTTCCAGAAAGACCTGGATTTCTGTGAAAATCTGAAATTCTTACATCCCTTTCCAATCCTTTACCATGTCAGTGGTTATGCTTACTATAGAAACGTACAGCGTGTTCTTCACATTGCAATCTATTATCAGCACCATGCATTGAACTCAGCATCTTATATTTAGATCAACAAACTATCAACATTATAGCGAAGTCACACATTGCAAATGGGTCAAAATATTCACTTTTGGCGTAGCCAGGTTTTTTGTCAGGGGGGCAAGAGCACCAAGATTTCCCCCAATTAGTAACCTGCTTCCTAATAATCAGTGTTCTCCGCAATGTCCAAAATTTGTTCGGGGTGCTATCCTCTGACCTGGCTGATGTGACTGATCGCTGTCCTGGGGGAGGGGGTGTCCCCCTCCCCTTTGGAAAATTTTTGCTCATATAAGGTGGGCTAGATGCAAAATGGTGCCACATTTGGTGCTAAATGTAAACTGAATACATCATCAAGAATTCCTATTTTTTAGGAAGCTTTTTTTATCGGTGAAGTACAGTAATTAAGTGAACCCTGGTACATCTTTCCCTTCATCAGTTCACCACATTCACCACAATCAGTCCAAATTTTTTTCACTGAAGCTAGGGGTCTGTTTACACCTTACCTTTTGTCTTGAGGCATTACCCCTACCCCTAGTGATATGGAGGATCTCTTGCTGGGAAACTATATATTCAACTCTTTCCTCTCCTACCATTCCCATTCTGTAAGGTACTGCTACACATACTAATACCACAGTTAAATAACTCCTAGTGCAAGAGACTAGAAGTGGATCCAGTACAGTTCTCTTCATGTAACCTATACACATTAATCTGCTATAACTCTAGTCCAAACAAGATTCCTGCCAGTCTCTTCTCCTCCCTTAGCAAGAACATACACTAATCTATACATACCATAGCTTCACTAACATTTCCAACGGTGGCAAGTGATTTAAAGAAGCTGTTTCCATAAACCAATTCAATATCCATCAAATCCATCACCTCTCGTTCCCCTTCTGTACAGATGTGAAGAAGATGCAGATTTTCTGATGTATCCATGGTAACCATAGTGTGTGCATTCATCCACTGAAACAAACAACACAACAAGCAGCTGGGCTTAAAATTTTCCTCTCTTTAAATAATGCCATAAGCTGGAATATCTTAAGCAATTATTTACACAACCCAATGTCTTGTGAACTGTGAGTTCTTTCTTGGCTAATCTCTCAACACAAACATACTTTAAACTTGCATACCAGTGACCCCATTGACTCCATCTTTCAAAAGTTATGACACCTGCCTTTTCAATTTCTGGATACAACCATGATGGTACTTTCAAGACAAAAACACTACAATGCCATGTAGGAGAAATCTTTTGTACACATTTATGAGAGTATTCATTACAGGATGAACCTTACAAGTACCAAACACAATATTTCCAGCCACTGAACACATTTTTAAGGCAATGGACATCTCATTTGAACTGCTGCTACATTTTCAAAGATTCAAAGGGTAGTATAATCAGTAGCTGTCCATGTTGGCACATGTGCAGCTCCCCCCTTCACCTGGAATATTTCCACCCAGACAACCCTCCAACAACAATTCCCACCCATGAGAATATGTTCTTCCCCACCAGAAAAATTGGAATTATCCAGAGTGGGAACTTCTGGGTGGAAACTGTGGAACAGAAATTGTCCTGGTGAGAATTCTGCAGGTGGAAATTGTCTCAAAGGAAGTTTTCAAGGGGTATTGTCTAGGTTGGAATTACCTGGAGGGAGACACTAAAGAGCCATTACTTTCTGCTACATATTTTTTTCCATTCCAGTGTTGTCAACAACTGACTACTTACACAAGAGAGATCAACTTTTTCCAGAACAAGTTAAATCTACCTGCATGTTCAGTAAAGAGTAGGAGAGCATCATTATCTAAAGAGGTGCAAATTTTGCTTTTGTTCCTTCCTGGTAAACCTGTCAAGATTAGTAAATATGCCTAAGTATTAAGCAAAACATTTGATGTATTGTCACAAATTATCACTAAAGATAAAAAAATTTCCTCATGGGATTTGGAATTGCATGTGACTGGTGTCAACATCATGTAAGCACACTGCACACATATAAATAATTCTGCATAGAAATTCTGTACAAGGAAACACCCAAACTAAATTGTATGGATATAAAGGTATAACCACAATGCAATGAACAGTTCATCATAACACAAGCCAAAACAACTGGGAGAGGATTCTTACTGAACTTATTAAAATTGCCTAAAATAGACAAATTGCCTTAAACTGTCCTGGTTGAGTCGGTTTGTTTTAGTTCACATTTCAGTTTGTTTTAGTTCACATAAATGCACTTCATATCCTTCCATGTTTACACTTTGAAAAGTCATTTCTTCCTGAATGGAGTTTAATGGAGTACACGTGGTGTAAGCTATGATCCCAGAGGAAAACTACTGCCAACTAAGTTCTTCTAAAGCAAATTGTGCAGAGAGCATCATACTGTGAGCGTTAAGATTTGAGAAAGAGGAACTCAACACATGATAATCTATCCTGTTTTCAAATTTAGTTCATCTTATTCACTGATGCAAATAGTCTATTTATCCTGTCAACAATGAGTTGCAATGAGTACACATGCAAGAATATGCTCACAATGAGTACATGCAAAAATATACTCCTAATGAGTACCCATGGAATACTAGGTTCACAAGGAGTGCCCATGGCATGCAAATTAAATCCTTTATTTTGAACTGAAATAGTCAACCATGAACTCCTAACAAGTCTGAGATCCAGATGAATATATGTATAATCCTTTTGTATTCATAAAAAAAGACTATGATAAAAATTATGTGTGAGACACACCAAGCTACCTCCCCTACACCCCTCCCTCATAAAATTATACCAGGGATAATGTGACATGGTACAATAAATGGTACCAGGTATAAGTAGATGGTATCATGTCTGCCAAATGCTAGCACAGGATCAATCACTCTGGATGAGTCTGTAACTTGTATGATGACAATCTCCCTCATAAAATTATACCAGGGATAATGTGACATGGTACAATAAATGGTACCAGGTAAAAGTAGATGGTATTATGTCTGCCAAATGCTACCACAGGATCAATAATTCTGGATGAGTCTGTAACTTGTATGATGACAATCTCCCTCATAAAATTATACCAGGGATAATGTGACATGGTACAATAAATGGTACCAGGTATAAGTAGATGGTATCATGTCTGCCAAATGCTAGCACAGGATCAATCACTCTGGATGAGTCTGTAACTTGTATGATGACAATCTCCCTCATAAAATTATACCAGGGATAATGTGACGCATGGTACAATAAATGGTACCAGGTAAAAGTAGATGGTATTATGTCTGCTAAATGCTAGCACAGGATCAATCACTCTGGATTATTCTGTAACTGGTATGATGACAATCTGCCAGGCAAGTAAAAAGGAACGCCCTAGGATGTTACAAAGACTTGATACGCATATGTAAGGAAAACATCCCAGAAAAGCAGGATATGAATTTACTTACTATTTATTTACAGAATTTCCGTTCTATTCGAAATAAAGCTATATCTGTCTCTGATTTTGTAGCATCAAATAACATTGACATTTTGGCTTTAACCGAAACTTGGTTGAATGAGACGGAGACTACTGTCATTGCTAATCTTGTCCCTGTAGGATACACTTTTCAACATGTACCACGCCCCGCTGGTATCGGTGGTGGTGTTGGATTGTTATTTAAATCTGGTCTGACAGTTAAAACTAGAACTTCAACGAAGGATAAGCTTTACACCCACTTTGAGCACATGGATTGTAATGTTAGCACTGGCTCTTCACAATTTACAGTTGGCGTAATTTATCGGCCTCCTTCCTCCTCGAAGAATAGGTTGAAAACCTCAACATTTTTTGAAGAGTGGGCATCTTATTTAGAAACTTTTACTTCAAAAGAAGATCGCTTAATTTTGATGGGGGATATTAACCTACACCTTGATAACCCTCATGACCTTGATTCCCAGAGATTTAACAGCTTGTTGGACATCCATGGGCTACGACAGCATGTCGTTGGCCCCACACACCGTTCAGGACATACCCTTGATGTGGTGATTACTCAGGAAGATAGTGAAATACTGTATGTTCCACTGTCAGTGACAAAGGCATGTTTTGGTGATGACTCAGATGTAACTTGTGATCATGATACGATATCATTCACGATAAACGTTCCCAAACCACAGAATGTTCGCAAGACTGTGTCATATAGGAAGCTCAGTGAGATCAATGTACCTAGCTTTATTGCAGACATAAAAGACTGTGAAGATTTAAAGAATCTTAATCGAACAGTCGACGAATTGGTAGCTGCTTACAACTTAAATCTTAGTAAACTACTTGAGCCCCCAAATACACGAAGATAATTACCCTACGACCACATGCCCCTTGGTATACAGATGAACTAAGGGATGCCAAGCACAAGCGTTGTAAGGCTGAGAGAATTTGGAGGAAGACCGGGCTCACAGTGGATTTGCAAATTTTTAAAGATACCTGCAGGAATGTAAACAAGCTGTTAATCCAAGAAAAACGTCTGTTTTATAGTAATAAAATCACAGAATGCGGAGGGGATCAGGAAAAGCTTTTCAAGCTCACTAAGCACTTGATGGGAATGTCGGCTGATACAATCCTGCCAACCCATACAGTAGGTCCATAGAACACCTTGAACATCCTGCACTTAAACAAAAAACGTATACATAGCATAGACAACAAGGGCAAATACATCCTCGAGCGGGAGCGCACTCGAGCAGAACAACAGCTCATGCTGGGAGGCCGCACCCGGAGCCAGGCAGAGCCGGCAAAAACAGCCGGCTGCCTCGGCCAAAACTCGCCGCTGAACCCGGCCGGATACCGAGTTAGGAAGACCTCCCGAGAAAAGCCCCGGCGCCGCTTCCTTGAAACCGGAAGCCCGCGAACGTATCTCGGGGGCCTAAAGACAAGAAACGACATTAAAACAATGCTAATGCAATAAAATGTGAAAATCAAAAACCAGAACACATTAACGAAGGAGCAGCTAAAAGGTGAAACTCAAAACCCAGAAGCTAAAATGCTAAAGCGCCCCAAACGGCTAACTATAAACTAACGAACCCAACCGCAACTCGCGGTGGGTCAAACGCTACCAAAAACCACCGAAACGGTGGAAGGTCCCTCCGGAGAATCCCCAAACAACCCGGAACCATAAACATGGGATTGGGGAGAGGGGAAACCGACCGAAGTCGGAAGACAAGCGAGCTACCGGCCGCGAATAAACGACTCGCGAACCGGACCTATATTAGGCCTAACCAACACAAAGTCAATGGAGGCCTAACATGCACCGAGCCAACGCCCAACCCCGCCTAAGCGCGGGAACTAAAGTGACTAGAAATCCACCCAAATGGAAAAGGATACTTATCCGAAACCACTTCGGGACGATCGAAAAACACTTCTGGCTATCTTCTTACGAACAAGTAGTGATGCAAGATCACTAAAATCCGATCACAAGCGGAAAAATATCTAGCGACAGGAAAACTGCGTCTAACTTTTGATACGGCAAGTGAAAGAATGAGTGGGCCCTCTTCAGGAGGGCTCTCTTCCAGTAGGCTATCTTTTCATTTGCCGGGAATAACTGCGGGTAAGTGAGGGTTACATATGTAAATAGGAGGTAAGGAAGGGCGATGTAGACCCATAGAACACCTTGCAAACAGATTTGGTGACTTTTTTGCTGATAAAGTGGAAGGCATTGTCGTTGAAATGGGCGAAAGTGACGTGGTAGCTGATGCAATGTCAAGTGATTGCCTGTTTACAAGTGATGTCCTTGCATCTTTTGATCCCACCACAGAAGATGAGGTACGGACACTAATCACAAGTTCACCCTCTAAATCTTGTAACTTGGACCCTATTCCTACATGGCTTCTAAAGGAATGTGTGGGGGAACTCTTGCCAATTATTACAGCTATCATCAACCAATCTCTTTTGAAGTCGATAGTACCAGCCTATTTTAACCGTGCTAATGTTAAACCACTTATCAAAAAGGCTGGTCTGGACAAAGAAGTGCTGAAAAACTATAGACCAGTATCTAATTTACCATTCATCTCTAAACTTGTTGAAAAGGTTGTTTCTGTCCGTCTTCAAAGGCATTTGAAAGACAATACTTTATATGACTTTTTCCAATCTGCATATCGTCAGCACCATTCAACCGAGTCTGCTTTACTTAAAGTACATAATGATATTGTTAAATCTCTTGATCAGAAATTATGTACCGCTATGATAATGTTAGATTTATCTGCTGCATTCGATCTGATCAATCATGATATTCTGTTTCATCGCCTTGAATTTACATTTGGTATTGTTTCTGAGTCATTAAGGTGGTTTGAGTCATACTTGAACAACCGTGTGCATTTTGCAACTCAGTCCAGTCTATTGAACATATTAGGTGGCAAGCTGGTACATGTAGGTCCTTGGGCACGAGCTGGTCAACATATCAAACTGGCGTATTCGTGGCGAAATGACTGTAAACCTTACTAAAAACACTCTGGTAACCAGCCAAAATGTCCCTGTGGTAAATTATTTAAAAATGAAAATTATGACGAAAGTTGCCTTACTGATTGCAAATATTGTTTTTCCCACTTTTACAATAACCACCATTTTCCTAAATTTTTTCCAGTTTATTTCATAAATAACTTAAGAACAGTTGGGAGGATGAGTGATGTTCAGCTCAATATAGGATAGTTGGGTACCTCTATTTTCAATGTTCTCACATGAAAAAGTTAACTGTTTGGGACTACCGTATGTTATTTCTAAGTTAGCAAACTCTTCATGTTTAAGTGATGGACGATTTATGTTCCATGGGGACATAAGTGGTTCCAGAGTTGCATTAAAATTACGTAAAAATTTGTTAAATTTTCACACAAATAAGTGTACTAATGCAGTTTAACCAAATTTCCTGATCCTTTTCCAGGTGTAGGTCCAAATCTAATGTGCCAGATCTTCATTTCCATATACTGACCCCTTCCCCTCCCCCTCTCCCCTCCTCATAGCTAGCATTGTGTAAAGATGGATAAGCCTGCTTTATTTTATGCTTCACAAAAAACAATTATTGTACATGTTTAAAATGCACTAAATTTATCATTAACAAAACCTCTCTCACATGTTACTTTTTTTTAGGCTTCCAGTGGCATCTTCCATCAACTTGTTTCTTAGAGGTCCACGAGACAGTTGCAACATCAAAGAGCACGTTGCTGACCTGGTCCCCATTATAAAAAGGAAAGTGGAAGAAGGAGTAAAGTTTGTTGTATTTATCGCAGATGGGGGACCAGACTTCAATCCCAATCACCTTGTGAATCAGTTATACTGGACAAGAATGTTTAGGGTGACAGGCCTACTAGGGATGATTGTGACAACATACTGTCCAGGTCATTCTGCCCTTAACCCCATAGAACATTTATGGGCCCCCCTGACAAATTGCCTGGCTGGGGTTTACCTTCCTGACACTCTTGGAAATGAGAAGCAGCCTCCCTCATCACAACCAAATCTAACTGAGGAGGAAAGGAGAAGGAAAGAAGATGCTGTTTTTGACGAAGCAATGGACCGATTGACAAACTACTGGAAACAAGTGAAGTGGGCTGGACTACGTCCCAAAGTGTGCAAAATTCCAAGCAGGAGTACCAATGATGAGGATTACAAACAAGTCCATAGTATTGTTAATGGACCATTGAAAGGGCTCACTGCTAACGTTGCAACTGATTTCAAGTACATGGCAGACCATATGGACAGGAGAGTTGGACAATTAATATTTTCCCAATGTGGTGAGGACTGTGGAGGATGTCAGGAAACAGGCACATTAGGTAAGAACACCCTGCAACTCCTACAGCTATTGAGAAAGTTCCCTTCACCGGCACCTGCCAACTCACACGAAGGACATATGCTAACTTTCTTAGAGGCCATAAACTCTGCTCAGAATGAACCAGATGAATGGATGCCCCGAGTGCGGAAAGAGAAACTTGGTCGATGTCCACATTGCAGGTGCCATATATTTACATCTGAGTCAAACAGGAAAAGACACTTGAGGATGTTCCACCATTGACAGTGAATAGCGAAAAGAAAAAGACGAGGTCTTTCGCGTGGGGTTTAACAGCATACTGTTGTTGTGAAATTGTTTCACCCTAAATGATGAAGTACCTTAATACTATGAATTTAAATTTTACAGTGTCACAGTGACAAACTGTATGTGAAATCCTCTTCATCACACTCTAAAATTTCAGGAAAAAAATACCTTTTAACTAAAAGTACCATTTGCTGCGTATAAATCCTGTTATGTTTTATTTGCACAAAGGCTGCTGTGTATAAAATGAAGCTGTACATTAACTTTGCACTTGACTTTATACAGGTATCCAGTTCCAGTTGCATGCCCAGAAGAAATGCTATATGCTTTATAAAGAAGGTATGCTTTTTGGAGATTCAATATCTACTGTATGTCAGTTTTGCGACATACAGTAAGCTATGAAAGGTGTTTAGCCACAAAACACCTGATGGAGATTCTGGGTGTCTTCTTGGTTTAATTGTGTGTGTGTGGGGGTGGGTGGGGGAGAGGGGGGGGGGGAAGTGGAGCCTAGGAAATATATTAAGTCATTTATTATTTATTATTAGGAAACATTCTCCCACAAGTTGTCATGTACATAAACTTGCCAATACATCTGGCACAAGCAACGGAATAAATCTAGTAGTGTATTTATGGAAGTGATTACAATTGCAAATCAATGACGACACTGAGTAGACCTACATCTTGATAAGCTCCTTCTTGATATTAGTAGTTACTAAAAACAGCAGTCGCAACATATATGCCCATAGGCAAGCGTGAAAAATTTTAGTTCGAACTATAAAGCTCAATTAAAGTTGATTCCCAATCAAGTTTTTCTAGGCTTATAGACTGTGTTGTGATGTGAACCAAACAACTTTGCTCCTTGGAAAGGTTACAAACATAGTAGCTACAATGACATCAAAATAAATATGGAGGTGGGTGTGGGTGGGAAACAGAGTCCGCATTAGTGTCAAAGTTTTGTACAGCGATTTCTGGTGTTGTTTTGGGTAAATGGAATTCTGCATAGCCTATGGTTTTGTGTACAAAAACTGCTATTCATTTCAGAAATTGTGTAGTAATTGCACTCATTCGAGGAGCATTTTGCTATGCTATACCCCCAAATGCGGACACTGGTGGGAAAGCTATTGGGTCTGTGCATGGACAATTGTTATTAACAATTATTTGTAATATGTTGTATTATTAAGTACATTTCAGCTGGATTTCTATGCCTCATCAAGCTTCAGGG